>JALXJV020000021.1:15970848-16117460 GCA_024633595.2 Lepomis macrochirus | reverse complement strand
GAACAATGTATTTATTAATTTTGAAAATACAAAACTGCAAAGAAACACTATAACAATTCGACAGTAATTCCCCATTCCAACACCCCCCCCAGAACATTTCACTCTCTTTTCCATATAAATTTACACACACAAGGCATCAAACAAAATTCTAACTAAATGCAAAGCAAATTTTTTGCCGGGTACCCAAAAATCAATTATGCATTATTGTACTTTGCACATGGGTTACATTTTCCATCAAAACACTGTGTACACATACACACATATGTAGTTATACACCAATGGGTAGTTACACCTCCTGTAAGAAATGACCAATATTATTGTTGTTAATGTAGTGATTAAATGGCTTCCATATTTCTTCATATACATCCATTTTGTTTTTAATAAAATATGTTATTTTTTCCAGGGCCATACATTGCGCCAAGGAATTAATCCAAGCTCCAATAACTGGCGTATCAGGCTTTTTCCAGCTAAGAGCTATCATTCTTTTAGCTTGTAATATAGCAATGTCTATAAATTTACGCTGCTGGTGATTTATTGCAAGGTTCTCTGGATACAAGTGCAGCATAATCATTCTTGCATCTATAGGAATATCCAAAGATAATATTATCTTTGTAATACTAATCACTTCTATCCAAAAGTCCCTAATATTGCTGCATTCCCAAACACAATGTACAAATGATCCCTGAGCTTCTCCGCATTTAAAGCATGTATCAGGGACATTTTTATTAAACCTATTTAGTTTGACAGGAGTTATGTAAGTCTGCATCAACCAGTTATATTGAAGTAGTTTTAAACTAACATTACCTGACTGTCTCTGAGAGTTTGTACAGACTTTTCTCCATTCATCCTCAGATATATCCTCTCTCAATCCCACCTTCCATAGTTCAAGCTTCGTTATTGTTGATTCATTAGACCCTGATGCAAGCCAGTTGTAAAAAAACGATATTAATCCTTTGTTGTTGCATTTCTTTGTAATTAATTCCTCCAAAGAAGAAAGTACTGGCAGATGTAATGATTGGTTCTGCATAGAGAGAACAAAACTCCTTATCTGTAAATATTTAAAGAAATGTTTTCTTGGAATATTATACTTAGTAGATACCTGCTCAAACGACATCAACGTTCCATCCTCAAAAAGATCGCTAATTTTGCTTAATCCTTTTCCAACCCACAGCCTGAATCCTGGGTCCTTCGTGCCTGGTTTGAATAATGTGTTGCCCCAAATGGGGCTAAACTGGGATAAAGAATCATCTATTTTCATGTACTCTCTAACTTCATACCATACTCTAATCATATTACAAACAATGGGATGCGTGGTTAGTGTCTTCAATTTTTTAAACTTATCCGAGTACATATACAAATTTAATGGCAACGCAAAGTACGATGACTCCATATCCACCCAGGACGGTTTATTTCCAGAGGAAAAATAAAACATTATTGTTCTTAATTGTGCAGCTAAATAATACCAGTATAGGTTGGGGCATTTTAACCCTCCAGCGTCAAATGGAAGATAAAGAAGAGAAAGACGAACTCGAGGACATTTCTTGTTCCAAATAAATTTCCTGAATAGTGAGTTAATCTTCGAGAACAATCCAGCAGGTGGCGCCAAAGGGATGTTTTGAAATAGATACATGAATTTGGGCAAAATATTCATCTTTAATATATTTATCCTTCCTATCAGTGAAATTGGTAAAGATAACAGTCACTCTAAATCTTTGGTTATTGATTCCATTATAGCATTATAATTTGTAGAAATTATATTTTCTAGTTGAGGAGCTATTTTGACACCCAAATATGTAAAGCTGGGTGTTATTTTCAAGGTAAATAAATGTGATGTATTTGGATAACTATCTCTATTCAGCAGCATTAACGATGACTTGGATGTGTTCACTTTATAACCAGAGATATTGCCGAATTGATTGATCAGATCTAAAAGCGCTGGCAAAGAGGTATTTAGCTGTTTTAGGAATAGCACTACATCATCAGCAAATAAAGCTATTTTATGTTCCTTGCCACCCATTGTTATCCCTTGTATATGACTGCTAGACCTTATAGCTATTGCTAGCGGTTCAATAGCCAAAATGAATAAAAGTGGGGACAGCGGTGAGCCTTGAGGACAACCTCTTGTAATGTTAAATGGCTCGGAAATAACCTCATTGGTTAAAACTTCAGCCACTGGATTGGAGTGTAATAATTTGATCCAATGTATAAAGGAGTTTCCAAATCCGAATTTAGCCATAATGTCAAAGAGATAGGCCCATTCGATCCTATCGAAAGCTTTCTCCGCATCAAGCGAGAGAATAGCCATATCCTTTTCCTCTTTTTGGCCATGCAAAATATTTAAAACACGCCTAACGTTATGAAATCCCTGTCTGCCCTTAATGAACCCATTCTGATCATCACCCACAATGCCCGGAAGCACATTCTCTAGCCTTTTTGCCAAAATTTTACATAGTATCTTGGTATCGGTATTTATTAGACTTATAGGTCGCAAATTTCCACATTTTGTGTTCGGTTTTCCTGGTTTTGGTAACAGAATAATCAAAGCTTCTCTCATAGAAGTAGGAAGGCAATTATTATTATAACATTCTATATACATATCATGGAGTGGCTTAACCAGTTTGTCTTTGTAATATTTATATAGGTCAATGGGTAGACCATCAGGTCCTGCAGTTTTACCACCTTTTAATGTAGTTATAGCCTCCATAATTTCAGCTGTTGTAAGCTCACTATCTAACTTATTTTTATGTTCTTCAGGTAGTTTAGGGATGTCAAGATTAACAAAAAATGCAGAGTGGGTCTCAGCCGTGGCCTTATGTTCAGAGCGATATAGATTTTCGTAAAAGTTTTTAAACGCTATATTAATTTCCATCGGATCTACAGTCATATTTCCATTGTCATCCTCAATATTAGTAATTGCTCTTTCTGATTCCTGTTGTTTTATGCGCCAAGCAAGAAGTCTGCCTGGTTTTTCCCCCTGATCGTAAAATTGTTGCTTTAATCTTAATAAATTGGCCGCTGCTTTTTCATATGTTATTTCATTATATTGGGTTCTTAGCAGTAGTAGTTCTTTTAAGACCTTATCAGTATTTTGGCCTGCTTGTAAGCTCTTTTCCTCAAGTAAACGGATTTTTGTTTCAAGGGTTTTAGTTTTCTCCTGTTTCTCTTTTGTCTTTCTACTTGTATAGCTTATAATTTGTCCTCGTATATAGGCCTTAAAGGCTTCCCATCTAATTGTAGCCGATGTTTGGGTGGTGTTGTGTTCAAAATAGTAGTCAATTTGTTCCCCTAAGAACTCAAGAAATCTTTTGTCTTGCATCCAGTGTATTTGAAGTCTCCATTTAGTACGATTACGAATAAAGTTTGGTTCAACATACGTCAAAGATACAAGCGCGTGATCTGATATAAGAATACTACTGTATTGACACTTTCGGATACATGAAATTAGTTCAGCTGATATCAGAACATAATCTATTCTTGAGTATCCTTTAGAAATGCTCGACCAACATGAATATTCCCTTTTTAGTGGATTTTGAGACCTCCATATGTCCACCAGGTTGAGTTCCTTTATAAAATGTTGTAAAGCTTTCCTAGACCTTATGTGAGTGTTATCGATACCGGATGACCGATCCTTGCTGGGCTGCAAAACACAATTAAAATCACCTGCCACAATGTGCTTTCCGGACAAAGTGGAGATTCTCAAAAATAAATTATTATAGAAATCTGCATTATCATCATTAATGGTGGGGTCGTATGATGCGTACATGACCTTTGCCTTCTGTGTATCACTAAGCCCAGAAAGGTTCAGCCAAAAAGCCCTCTCACCTCCGACAGCAAGTCCCATCACACAGCCTTGGACAGCTCTGTGTGAGGAGTGCAGGGTGAGGCCGGGTTTGGTGACCAGGTGTCCCATCTCCTCCAAGATTTCTGCTTGGTAAGCTGACAGCAGCATCATTGCATTCAGAGAGCACAGAGACTGCGCTGCATACTTATACATCCTCTCTAAAACGGAAGCGGTGAGGCATACCATTTTGCTAGGCAGAGATATGTTTTGGGATGCATAAAGAGAGCGGCAGTTAGGGTTGAGGTGATAAGCCACTGACGGCTCCACCACTTGGGGTCCACACCCCTGGCTTTACAGCTTAGAGCACCCTTTGGTGGGGAGCTCACTCTTAAAAGGGCTGGACACGTACCGGCTCATCCTGGGCTGCAGGCCTCAATATTTCCAATTTGGATGCAGCCCATTGCAAACCTCATATAAGCTGCTGTCCACAGGGGGCACAGCATTGGATGCACTTGGGGGTCTGGACTGTTGAGCAGGGAACGTGGAGTCATCCTCCTCGTCCTCCATCTCATCCATGTGGAGGAGGTCAGAGTTGGCATCGCCCTCTGCGTCCTCACAGCCTGGTTCTACTTCGAGTTCCTCGAAAAGTGGAGACATGTCTAGGGCCTCAGCCTCCATCATGTCCACACTGCTTGTGGTGGTTTGCGGCTGATGGGAGCTGGATGTGGCTTTTTGAGGGGCTGCCAACAGGCATGGATCCTAGCTGTTAGCCACTGCCACTCACGAGCTGTGTCCGAAATCAACCACTACTCACTACATAGTGGACTATATAGTGAGCTCGCCATTTTGTAGTGCTGTCCAAATGTATAGTGATAATTATTATACCCTATATAGTCCCTCAGTGTATCCCAGAATGCATTTTGAAAAGTGTATACAACCGATGGTCACTAACCAAGCCGAATATACCATCATGCATTGTGCTGATAGAAAAAAAAATAGACAATCTGATGGCGATGTAATTAATGGCACTGAAATAACGATCGGTGTAGTCTCCAAAAGTGTTGTTTTAATAATGCGAGTGAGCTCACTATATAGTGCTCTACATACAACTCCCTACATAGGGGGTAGGGAGTAGTGAATGAGTGGGGGTCAATGCCTGGGCGTGTTTGGTACCCATGAAGGCTATGCACATGGGATGAGGGTCCCTGCCCGAAATAGATGCCGCGCATGACGCCGGGCACAGGTGGGATGCAGCCTCCTTGGCCTTTGGTTCGGACCCTTTGGTGGAGGCAGCAGCCAAGGACATGGCACAAGAAAAAACACCACAGCCTGATAAGTAGCTGTAACGTTAGCCTATCCGCTCAGTTAAGCTAGCACACAGGGTTTTAGCCCGAGCTAAGCAGGTGACGTAGGAGGCCACTCGTCGTGACACGTTAGCTGTGCTGTCGGGTAATGTTACACTGTCCAGTTAACAAATTAATGTTAGCTAAAAACCTATTTGCCTTAGCCTAAAAATTAGGATGCTGACAGTTATGGGACACCGGTAAATTAATACAGGGTGGCCTGAGGATACGGCAGCACACGGCCGTTAGTGCTGCCGTATCGCCACTTCTGGGACTTCTTGGTTGCAAAAACTCGACATGGCAGCGCCCTATCGTCTCAACATTGCCTGAACATAGCCTTTGTCATTTTTGAGAGGACTGAGTCGAATCTGTGTGTGGTAGTTTGTTTTTGATTTTTGATAGAGTTATCCTGCTATCTACCAGCACCTTATTGTGTTGATGTGCTCGGGATAATTTTTTGTTTTTAGTTCCATCAAGCCACTTGATTGTTGCGATGGTAACATCTGGAATAACCATTGTTCGCACCAGCAGCCATCCAACATCCAACCATCAACCAAAACAATGCTCCAACACCTACCAGCAGCTAGCCAACATCCAGCCACCAGCCAAAACACTGCTCTTCCATCTACCAGCAGCTGGGCAACATCCAGCAAACAGCCAAAACACAGCTCCTCCACCTACTAGCAGCTAGCCATCATCCAACAACCGGCCAAATGACAGAATACATGTTTACTAGGAGGATTGCTTTTATAATATAGTATACCACTTTTAGTATTATGTGTGAATCCCCATTTATTTCTGAAAATTTAAACCTATTTAACCTTTCCTTTTAATTTTGCCTTTTTCGATCTATCTTTGGTCCCTTGTAGGCCCCCCCAAATCAGACAAAACAAAAAACCCATTAAAGTCTCTTATTCATAAATGCACCACTAATATATTTAATTAAATTTAAACACCACCTCCCACCCCACCCAAAAGGTGTTGAAGTATGTTATTCTGATTCCACAAGTGGAGAAGAAATTACATTATGGGAATGTGTTTTAAAATAAATTACTAGTCTGCTCCTGTTTATATTGTGTGTTGCTGACCTTATTTATTTCCAGTATCATAATTTGTTGAGTTGTTAACCATTAAAGACTCGAACATGTGCTAATTTGGTGGAGAAATCCATTAGCATCCAACAATCTACATCTAATTTTGGCTAGCTAAAAACAGGCTTAAAACAAAACATAGCCTACTTACTGGAAAACAGATGAGTCATAATAAGCTTTTTCAACAGTGCCTAGATAGGAGTTGCTCTAAAGCATATGCCGCTTTATCGTCTATTTTCCTCTGAATTGGGCTGTAATTTACTAAATGAATATCATGTTGTATTATTAACACTTGAACCTACAGATTGAGACCCTAAAATCATTACGAAAGTGTTCACCAAGGTAATAAATCAGCTGAGAAGTAGTGCCATTTTACCAATTGTATCTAATGGAACCAGACTACTTTTTGCAACCAGAGGAGTGGCCCACTGCTGGCTGTTAGATAGAATGCAGGTTTAAGTTATTTTCACATGGCCTCAATTTTAAGACCTGGAGGGTGACTGGATGATTATTGACGAGTTAGTAGAGTTGAGCTGGATACTGAAACGAGTATCCGGTACGGATAAAGCATTTTTGCCGAGAACGAGTATTATACGAGTAATACGAGTCAATATCTGTGCTGGGATTGAATAAAAATCCTCATTGGGTAGCTGACTGTGTCTGCACACACACTCTCTCTCTCCCTCTCTCTGCCGGTCATCGGAGATTTATTTTTAAACTTTCAGCTGGCTCTGACCAGTTTTTTTGACTTCACGCACTGAGTGTCTGACACTTTCTTCCTGTACTTTATAAAAAAAAGTAAAGGAAGTTGTGGTATGAATAAATTATTCAAAATAATATTACAAAGTAAGCTACACACACACGAACACCCACCCCCAACCCCCCCGTCTATCTCTTACTCACTTACTCACACACATACACACACACACACATACCTGGGTCCTGCACCACAAAGTGAGTTCAACAAACCCAGGATATGTTTTCTTTATCTGGCTTCACTAACCCCAACAATTGCGATCGGGATAAGCGGCACCACAATGCTGGTTATCAACTCGGTAAATTAACCCAGTCTTTCCAGATCCAGCCGGAAGCGCGTTCACATAAAAGAGGCGGTGTTAGCAGCAGATGACCAATCACAGACATGAACAGGTCCACTGTCAGCAGAGCGTCATATTTTAGCTGTTAGCTGTTCAGCATATGTTACCATGGAAATCTACCCCAGTAAGAAGTGAACCACCTTCGTGCCAGGGTTAACCCCGAAGTTACCTGGATAAGCTCAAATCCTGCTTTGTGGTACTGATGTGGAAATAAAAAAAATAACCAAAAAAAAAATCACACCGATCATAAAAAAATTAAAAGATAAAAAAAGAAAGTTATGTTGAGTATGAAAACTCTTGTTCATTACATTTTACTTCATAATTGCAACTGCATGTGTTGTATTCATTGTTGCAAAACTGGTTCTGTATATAGGTCGTTTGTTATTGTGATTGATCAAAACCATTGATCTGAAGCTCAATGCTGATGCTGTCATCTAAATAGTTTTCTAATCAGCAATAAATATAACAATTTCTGATCAACCCATATCAATTGCATGCTTAAAATAACATACCGGTTAAAGGCCGCCGATTTCCGGGTTAGGCCCTGCCCAGTCCGAGTACAGATATAGATAATTCGTATGGTTAACAGATACAGATAATGCTGTACTCGCTCATCCCTACGAGTTAGTACTTAACTAATTAGAGACTGACCACCATGTAGATAATTTTTCTTAGACAAGGATTTATGAATGAAAACAACCCACAGAAATAAAACTTTCCAAATGGAATTAATATTTTACTAATGGTAAGTGGTAAATGGTAAGTTATCCACTATTTGGCAAGTGTTTGTCATGTTCTTAACCATAATAAATGGTTTAAAACCATAATTACTTGTCTGGTATCTTCCACTTTCACTCAGGAGCAAATGTCAGCCTTAAATAAAAATAACGATTTCACATTTATCGTGACAATTATCTATATCGAATGATGTTCAATTTTTTATTCCAATAACATTTTTGGCAATATTGACCAGACCACCGATTATTTCCACTTTAAGCAATGATTATAGGTAAAACCTCACTGAAGTATTCGATACTGTAATTATGATGTATAATTTCAGCTGTTTGGTATGACTGTTTCCTGTTTCTACAATTAAGTTATGGATTTTGCCATAAATGGATAATTCAGTATCCTGGTGACAACAGTTAAAAGGGCTTCAGTAAACAATTCTATGTATGACATCCTGAGTGTCCTTAAACCTTTCTCTTCAAACACAATTGACTCACTCACATGAATTTCCATCACAACAGTTTTTGTTGTTTGGTGTCTTTTTTCTACATTTGAGTCATGTGTTCTGCCATAAATTGATAATTCAGTATCCTGGTGACAGTAGTTAACTGCATCTATTACATCAGCACACTGATGACATAAACCATGAGACAATTACACATTGACATTATCAATATCTAAATCATGACCATGTGATTCGGCCACCTGAATTTCTACTGGCCCTCAATGAAAGGGATAACCTATAAATGACAGGTCTCTCACAGTACAAACTACTTTAATACACTACACACTTGATGTTGTCGGAGCTGAGTTTGGTTGCAATTCCTATTGAGCAACTGCATGACCCTTTTATTGTGTATTCTGTCATTTTGTCTTTTTACATTTAGAGGAACAGATATTCATAATGGACCCAGAAGAGAAAGCTGCTACCATATTAAATGACACATTTATCCATCCCGCACAATTCTATCTCAGTGGGTTGTCCAACATCCCTCATGTAAAGTATTTCTATGTTTTCCTGTGTTTTGTCTATATCATGACAGTTATTGGGAATGGCCTCCTTCTCTCAGTTATTTACCTGGTTAAGACTTTTCATACTCCTAAATACATGATTGTGTTTAATCTGGCTTTGACAGATTTGTGTGGGAGCACTGCTCTCATCCCAAAACTCTTAGACACATTTTTGTTTGACAGGAGATACATTGTCTATGAAGCTTGCTTAAGTTATATGTTCTTTGTTTTGTTCTTTGGAAGTGTGCAGTCATGGACACTTGTCACAATGGCATTTGACAGATTTATAGCAATTTGCTTCCCTTTAAGGTACCATAGCATTGTGACAAAACCAGCTATTGCTGCAATGCTGCTGTTTGCATGTTTTTTTTCCCTAAGTGTAATAGCATTCATGGTTGGGCTTATTGATCGCCTCTCCTTTTGCAGATCTTTGGTGGTAGAGAACTTTTTCTGTGATCATGGACCAGTATATCGTCTGGCCTGCAATGATACATCTTTAAATTACAAATTAGCATATGTTGCTATAATTACAATTCTTTGTGTTCCTCTTGTATTGATAGCATTGACATATGTTTGCATTTCCATAGCATTGAGCAGGATTGCATCAGGAGAAAAACGAGTCAAAGCTTTGAAAACTTGTACTTCTCATTTGATTCTTGTGGCTATTTTCTTCCTCCCGATCGTGAGCACCAACATAGCTGTACTGACCTCCTACATCCATCCTAATGCCAGGATCATAAACTCCACTTTGACACACACCTTACCATCTTTGCTTAATCCCATTATATATTCTTTAAAGACAGAAGAAGTGCTGAACTCTATCAAGAAACTTTGCAAAAGATATAGCATTTGCAACACAACCTCATCCAAAAAGGTGAATGTGGAGGCAAAAAATTGATTTGTCTTTCTATATTTGTGCTGAAAGTATATGTTTGTCCTCTCTGCCCCAAGTGGTAGACGTCTGAACCAGCTGAATCCTTTTTGCACTTACGTGTTTCTTTCTTTGTTTAATAAATACAAAAAGACAACAGTTTGTTGTAATCCATTTATTTGTTCACTTCTGTACCGGTAAATATACTATTTCCACAATAGTGAAGGCTTTATTATTTTTGAAACATTACTTTTAAATTAACACAAATGTTTTGCTATCAACCTCTTACTAATAGTTACTATAATTAAAATTTCAATTCAAGGGGGCTTTATTGTCATGGGCATACATTACCAACTTTAAGACATCACAAAAGGGAGGATTTTGAAAGTGTTTGCAGGTCCTCCCTGAGAATAACTTTAGTTTTAGACTTTGTTTCCTGCATTCTAGTGACGTTTAAAAAATGAAAGTAACAAAATAATATTAAGTACACTGCCACAACATTTTTTATGTTGAATACTTGACAAATTGACATATTTTACAAATTACAAGCCCCATTCTTTTAAAAATATCTGTAAGAAACAGAAATTCTTCTTTCCAGGATTTGCTTTAGTATTTCGTTCTCTTTGTACTCTCCATTTCTCTCACCGTCTCTCACTAATTGAGGAGAACAAGGCGGCAGCAGATCTCTATAGGCTACATGTTGTATTGTGCCACAAAAAGTTACCAGAAAAAAATTGTGTAAGCTAAATAGGTAAGCTATGGGTCGAGAAAAGCTGTGTGGAATCTTGTTGCCCCATTGTGGAAGTTGTTGAACAAATGCTGTTTGTGCCGGTCTCAGTCGAACCAGTCACACCAAGCACTCATTTCGCACACTGTGTGAGCCAGCTGCCGTTAGCCACGTGGCTAATGTGTAGCTTGAAGCTCAAGCAACAAGCAGCACACTCTGTTTACAATCAGAGGTCCCTTCACACACCCCTCCCCACAGAACGGTGTTAGCCCACGACAGCGGACATTCGCTTTGTGTGGACACAACATATACACACTCTGTACAGATATTTTCTCACGCAGAAATCTGCTGTGCAGTGTGTGATGCTGTTGACATTATGCACGTTCCCCCGGCAGTGTCCGACGGCGAGCAAGTGCATATTCACGGCATCAATGGCACGGTCCTTCTGTGCTTCCAGGGTTCCCCCCTTGGTTCACAGAAGCCAGACTGTGTCAAATGAGCCCTTGAAGCAGTCATTACGCTTCATGCAGGCAGGATAGCACTACACACCCCCCTGCGTGCAGTGTTATCCTATCGCCGCTCCACACATTACGCACGCCCCCCTCCCCGGCAGAGCACGGCTGCAGTCTTGTGCGTGACCACGGCATCACCGCCGCAGTCCCTCTTCCTGCATCCAGAGGTGTGTGACAGGCTGTGTTGGGCACTGTACATGCGCGCTGTACGCCATCAAGTGTGTGCCAACCACGTTACCCACGGCAGGCGACAGTAACGCTGAGGAGAATTGTGTTTTTGTCAATTGCATGACCTAGTGTTGCACATTACAGACAGCTGCTCTTGACATTATGGAGAAGCTGCTGTCTCTCACTCCCACACATTGTGTGAGCCAGCTGTGTGTTAGCCAAACGGCTAACAAGCAGCCTGGGCTTGCTGCAACGCTGCACATCCTCCCTCCTCTTGCCCCCCTCCCTGACATGGTCAGGTGGCTGGCCTGAGCCCATGCGTAGGCCCCCCTGCCCTCTTCCCTTGCCGGTCGAGCAGCATGGCGATGAGCCCCCCCCCCTCACCAGGGTAGTGGCATAACACAGACAGGCTGCAGATGGCCAGATGGCTTTCATGCAGTCTGGCTCCAATGCCACAAGCAGATATTTCCTCCTCGGCCCGCCACTGTCTTTACGAAGTCAGCGGCTGCCGTCACACTGTGTGGACCGGCTGCAGCTGGCCGTGTGGCCTTCATGCAGCTTGGCTCCGATGTCGCAGGCAGACTATTCCTCTGTTGCCTATCCCTGCCCCCCCCCCCCATGGTTACAGCGGCATGGTTACAGGCTTACGGTTGTGGCTGCCCCACCTCGTGCCCCCGCGACTGTGTCTGCCTCTGCCTCCCTCCCCCCACCGGATCAGGGGTTTTACTCCCGCTACTTCCTGGTCAGGAAGAAGACGGGCGGTGTGAGGTCCATCCTGGATCTGTCACTGTTCAACAGAGCGATTATGGTGAGACCTTTTCGCATGTAAACAGTGAAGCAGGTGTTGGAGTGTGCGCCAGGGGGATTGGCTCTCCTCCATCAACCTGAAGGACGCGTACTTTCATGTGCCCGTCATTCCCGGACACAGGAAGTTTCTGCGTTTTTCATTCCAGGGCGCTCAGTACTAATACAACCGCCTGCCCTTCGGTTACTCCCTGGCCCCGCGCACTTTTTCCGTCGAGACGGCCCTGGAGCCGCTGCGGCGGTCTGGCATCAGGGTCCTTTTTTACTTGGAAAAGAAGCGACCTGCTGCTGCTGGCGCCGTCCCAGGACGAGGCAGTGGTGCAAACGGCCCAGCTAGTCGCGCACTTGTCTTACCTGGGCTTCACGGTGAACTGGGAGAAGAGTGCCCCCCTCCCCTTCCAGAGACTCACCTACCTTGGCGTGGTACTGGACTCCTCCCTCCAGAGAGCGCGGCTCTCTCAGGAGAGGGTGGGTGCTCTGATGGAGCTGCTCCGCCATGTTGTCCCGGGAGCGACGGTGGCGGCTCTGTCGGTCATGAGGCTCCTGGGCCTCATGTCGGCGGCTCACGTGGTGGTCCCCCTGGGGCTTCTCCACATGAGGAGGCTGCAGTGGTGGTTCATCCGCCTGCGTATAGACCCGGTGACGCAGAGACGACGCCGCGTCTCCGTTCCCCGGTCTGTGGCCCCGGATCTGGCCTTCTGGCGGGACCCCCTCTCTCTCTCGGTCGGGGTCCCCGTGGGCAGGGTCACATCCCACATCTCAGTCTTCACAGACGCCTCCCTGACGGGCTGGGGCGGGACATGCCTCTCTCAGGTGGTGGGCGGTCTGTGGCAGGGCCGCAGACTTCTCCACATAAACGCGCTGGAGCTTCTCACGGTGTGGAAGGTGATCCGTCATTTTTCTCCTCTGCTGCGGGACCAGCATGTGTTGGTCCGCACCGACAACAGGGCCGCGGCGGCCTACATAAACCGCCAGGGCGGGGTGCGCTCTGCGCAGCTACTGGGTCTGGCCAGGCGGATGCTCCTGTGAGCGCGCACTCACCTGCTCTCGATCAGAGAGGAGTACATCCCTGGCGTGTTGAACATAGGAGCGGACATTATGTCGAGGGGAGGCCCTCGCCCGGACGAGTGGCGTCTCAGTCCCGATCTGGTGGCCCAGATCTGGCTGCGGTTCGGCAAGGCGGAAGTGGACCTGTTCGCTAACAGGGAGAATGCTCAGTGTGCCCTGTGGTTTTCACTGAGCCCGCGGGACGTTCCCCTCTGGGAGTGGACGCCTTTGCTCATCCCCTTTGGCCCCCCACGCTGCTGTATGCCTTCCCACCGGTGCGGCTGATCCCACGCCTTCTGGACCGCCTGCAGTTTTCGTCCTTGGCGGTGATTCTGGTTGCTCCAGAGCGCACCAGCGCGTCCTGGTTTCCCTGCCTCCAGCGGCTGCTGTCGGGACAGCCGTGGAAACTTCCCTGGAAGGGGGACGCTCTCTCTCAGGCGGGGTTGTGATCAGGAGTTACCGGCTCCTCGGCCAGCCTCTCTGGGTCTGGCCGCTGTGAGCGTCGCCTGGAGGACTTAGGTCTCTCCGGTTCTCGCCTCCACTCAGTCTTCCTACTCCTCTAAGTGGTCGGCTTTTCCAGCGCTGGTGTCTGGATCAGGGGCCGGACCTGGTCTCCTGCCCGCTGCAGGCGGCGCTTTCGTTCCTGCAGCTGCTCATGGACAGGGGGCTGGCGTTCAGTAAAACTTAAAACCTGCACTGCCGCCATTTCGTCCTGTCACGAGGGTTTCAGGGACAGGACTGTATTCCCCAACCCCCTAGTGAAACGCTTCTTTGGGGGAGTGTGAAGGCGCCGACCTGTGACACGGCCTGCTGCCCCACAGACTTGCCGCTGGTTTTACGTGCGCTAACTCTAGCCTGCTTTGAGCCCTTGGAGACTCTAACCTCGGCCAAGAGGGTCAGCGATCTGGCTGCCCTCTCTGTGGCTCCGTCGTACCTCAGGATTCAGGGCCACGGCAGCTCAACTACCCTGCGCCCTAACCTGGCGTTCATGCCTAAAAGCATTATGAGCTCTTTTCGGTTGCGGGTCATCACCCTCTCAAGGTTTTTTTCCTCCCCCCCCATGGGTCGGCGGGGGACGCCACGTCCCACCTCCTCTGCCCGGTGCGAGCGCTGTCTTGCTACGTGGCACATGGCCGCCTGGCACCGTTCAGCAGCAGCTGTTTGTGCACTACAGGGAACGGTCCAAGGGGCTTCCCTGTCGGCGCAGCACTTGTCTCACTGGCTGTGTGATGCCATTCCCAGGCTTACATGTCTGCCGGGAGTCTCCCGGAGAGCATCAGGACGCACTCCACGAGGCGTTCCTCCTCAGTGGCGTTGCACGGTGGGATGACAGTGGACGACATCTGCACGGCGGCCTCCTGGTTGTCCCGTGCTCTGTCGTCCGCTTCTACCTGCGGGATGTCTCCGTCACTCAGTGTTTTGGCTGAGTGATTTTCCTTGTAGGTGTGCGGTGCATCCTCTCCCACCGGACGGTGTGGGAGGGCGGCTGCTGCTTACGTGACCGGCCTTGAGGCAGCTGGCGTGGTTGCTGTCGCGACCCGCCTGCGTCTGCACAGCTGCAGGTCCCCGCTTCGGTTTCCCGTTATGCATGGGTTCGACCCTCGGCCTCCCATGTCGCGCCATTGGTGCTTCGTGCGCACGCCGACGCCAATGCCGCTGTCGGCGGGTGACTGGGTGGTTCATTATGGCTCTGGGCAGGTGGGTTGTGCTTGGTGGTACCGTATGGGCCAGTGAGGCGTTGACTCATCCTGCTTCGCCTCTAACCCAATAGCGATAGCCTTAGAGGGCGAAGCCTATACGAAATAGAACGGGGGTTACGTACTGTAACCTGGATTCTATGAGTATAGGCGCAGCCCTCTAAGTTGAAGGCCTCACTGGACCTTGGTTCTCAGTGCTGAAGAAAAGGCATTTGGGAGCCAAAGGCAAGGTCTCACTGTTGTATATATACAAGGTGCGGATCGTAGGAGAGGCCACGCTGTGGGTGGGCGTGAACTAAAATTCTCAGTGCCGCGCAGGCACGCGGAAGGGGTATACCCAATAGCGATAGCCTTAGAGGGCTGCGCCTATACTCATAGAATCCGGATTACAGTACGTAACCCCCGGTATCGCTGTTGGCATATGGCTTGCTAGCTTAGCTCATTACGCTAATTAGCCAGATACGAGCAGCCCCAAGCTGCTAAAGATGTTAAGTCAACGGGAGTTAGTTTGTTCTAACAGCAGCTTTTAAGCAGCAAGAAGAGAGAAGCCAAAATGTATTAGATTAAAATTAGTGTTAGACATTAGGGTGATAAAGCTTTGAAGAAAAGGCATGTGAAGTTGGAATGTAACGTTAAAGGCTCAGCCAAACATCTCTGGCTCAGCTCTGTTAGCTGAGCAGTGTAAGTTATGTTAACATTAAATTTCACAAACAGGCAATGTGAGTCAGTTAGATTCTAGTCAGATCCTATCATAAGTGGCTGCACCTGAACACCATGGACACGAAGGGTTTAGAGGCAGAGAAGCGAGAGGGAGCGGCCGCAGTGTTCCGCTTGAAACTGTCACAGAGGAGAGCCATGCACCTCCGAGTGTAACGTTACTGTTTAGAAATGATAACGTTATACTATTCTTTGTGGGGTTCATCAGTGAGGATGATTGAAATTCATAAAGAAGAACGTTTAGAGTCAATAAGTTATTACACTTAGTAGATGTAGCATGCCTTGAGATTTAGCAAACAGTGTGAGGTGATAACTACGTTTGATCAGCAACGTTTCTGAAAAGGAGCTTAAGAGGTGGATGCATTATTCTGCAGAACAGATGTTGCAGGCTACCTGCAGAGGTCTGCATCAACCTTTTTTACCAGCGTATAATGAGCATTTTGCCTGCAGACAGATAGCTGGGCTGTAACTAAGGCGATGGTTTAGTTAAAGCGAGAAATTACCTGTGTGGGAGCCGCCTCTGAGTCTGTCTGGTGGATTAGAATTTGTCAAAAAAGGTAGTACAGGTCAATAAGAAATATAAAATAAGATCCTTATAAAAACATTCAGTAAGATCTGACTTGAGTAGTCAACAGGTGTCTAGCAGCATGGATTATTATTGCACAGTGTCCAGCATTTCAAATTGCCACCCCTAATTATTGTCACACGCCAGAGAGGTTTTCATGCTGAGCTCATCTCAGAGTTCAGTAGCTTTATGGCAGTTGGGAAGAAACTGCTTAACTGTCTACCCATTGTTGTCTTTACAGGTGCCAGAGAAGCTGATTGCAGAACCCTCCAGATGTGATTTGCTGTGTCCAGCTCTTCAGGAGATAACAGCTCAAGCTTCCAGCTCTTCAGCTGCTGTTCTGCACAGAAAAATAAAATTAATAATTAGTCTGATAAATTTAATAAAATTTATCAGACTAATCATACATATAATAAAATCACATTCTTCATTCATCATCAGTTTCCTATGTTAATTGTAAATAGTGTGATCTAAACTGAAAAATATAGCTGTTATCTGGTATCTTCAACTTTCACTCAAGAGCAAATATCAGCCTTAAAAAGAAATAATGATTTGACATTTCATGATAATTATCAATATCGAATGATATTAAATTTTTTATTGTGATAACATTTTTGGCAATATTGCCCTGGCCACCCATTTTTTCCACTTCAAGCAACAAGCTTCAAGCAGTTTGGTATAACTGTTTCCTTTTTCTACATTTAAGTCATGGATTTTGCCATAAACGGATAATTCAGTTTCCCGGTGACAATAGTTAAGAGGGCTTCAATAAACAATGCTATATAAGACATCCTGAATGTCCTTAAACCTTTTTCTTAAATCAGAATTGACTCACTCACATGAATTTCCATCACAACATAAATTGATAATTTAGTATCCTGGTGACAGTAGTTTACTGCGTCAATTACATCAGCACACTGATGACATAAACCATGAGACAATTACACATTGACATTATCAATATCTAAATCATGACCATGTGATTCGGCCACCTGAATTTCTACAGGCCCTCAATGAAATGGGTAACCTATAAATAACTGGTTTCTCGCAGTGCAACCTACTTTAGTGCACTGCACACTTGATGTTGTTGGAGCTGAGTTTGTTTACAACAATTCCTATTGAGCAACTGTGTCACCCTTTTCTTATGTATGCTGTCATTTTGTCTTTTTACATTTAGAGGAACAGATATTCATAATGGGCCCAGAAGAGAAAGCTGCTACCGTATTAAATGACACATTTATCCGTCCCGCACAATTCTATCTCAGTGGGTTGTCCAACATCCCTCATGTAAAGTATTTCTATGTGTTCCTGTGTTTTGTCTATATCATGACAGTTATTGGGAATGGCTTCCTTCTCTCAGTTATTTACCTGGTTAAGACTCTTCATACTCCTAAATACATGATTGTGTTTAACCTGGCTTTGACAGATTTGTGTGGGAGCACTGCTCTCATCCCAAAACTCTTAGACACATTTTTGTTTGACAGGAGATACATTGTCTATGAAGCTTGCTTAAGTTATATGTTCTTTGTTTTGTTCTTTACAGGTGTGCAGTCATGGACACTTGTCACAATGTCATATGACAGATTTATAGCAATTTGCTTCCCTTTAAGGTACCATAGCATTGTGACAAAACCAGCTATTGCTGCAATGCTGCTGTTTGCATGTTTTTTTTTCCTAAGTGTAATAGCATTCATGGTTGGGCTTATTGATCGCCTCTCCTTTTGCAGATCTTTGGTGGTAGAGAGCTTTTTCTGTGATCATGGACCAGTAT
Source organism: Lepomis macrochirus (assembly GCA_024633595.2). NCBI lineage: Eukaryota > Metazoa > Chordata > Actinopteri > Centrarchiformes > Centrarchidae > Lepomis > Lepomis macrochirus. The sequence continues at coordinate 16,099,529 of JALXJV020000021.1, read as the reverse complement.
ATCGTCTTGCCTGCAATGACACATCTTTAAATTACAAATTAGCATATGTTGCTTTAATTACAATTCTTTGTGTTCCTCTTGTATTGATAGCATTGACATATGTTTGCATTTCCATAGCATTGAGCAGGATTGCATCAGGAGAAAAACGAGTCAAATCATTGAAAACTTGCACTTCTCATTTGATTCTTGTGGCTATTTTCTTCCTCCCAATCTTGAGCACCAACATAGCTGTACTGACCTCCTACATCCATACTAATGCCAGGATCATAAACTCCACTTTGACACACACCTTACCATCTTTGCTTAATCCCATTATATATTCTTTAAAGACAGAAGAAGTGCTGAACTCTATCAAGAAACTTTGCAAAAGATATATCATTTGCAACACAACCTCATCCAAAAAGGTGAATGTGGAGGCAAAAAATTGATTTGTCTTTGTATATATTTGTGCTTATAATTATACGGTATATCTAACATAGTGCACTTATAGTCACCTTCTTGAACTTTATACTATTCACTATACATGTCAGGTTTTGTGTGTGTGTAAGAACATCTGTGAAACTGTTATGTCTTATGCCTCTCCATTTAATTGGAAATGGAGTTTTCAAGGCCACTGTGTACTGCCCCAAGTGGTAGACGTCTGAACCAGCTGAATCCTATTTGCACTTCCGTGTTTTTTTCCTTTCTTTCTTTAATAAATACAAAAAGACAACAGTTTGTTATAATCCGTTTATTTGTTCACTTCTGCACTGGAAAACATACTATATCCACAATAGTGAAGGCTTTATTATTTCTGTATTGAAACATTACTTTTAAATTAACACAAATGTTTTGCTATCAACCTCTTACTAATAGTTACTATAATTAAAATTTCAATTCAATGGGGCTTTATTGTCATGGGCATACTTTACCAACCTTAAGACATCACAAAAGGGAGGATTTTGAAAGTGTTTGCAGGTCCTCCCCGAGAATAACTTTAGTTTTAGACTTTGTCTCCTGCATTCTAGTGACGTTTAAAGAATGAAAGTAACAAAATAATATTAAGTACACTGCCACAACATTTTTTATGTTGAATACTTGACAAATTGACATATTTTACAAATTACAAGCCCCACTCTTTTAAAAATATCTGTAAGAAACAGGAATTCTTCTTTCCAGGATTTGCTTTAGTATTTCGTTCTCTTTGTACTCTCCATTTCTCTCACCGTCTCTCACTAATTGAGGAGAACAAGGCGGCAGCAGATCTCTATAAGCTACATGTTGTATTGTGCCACAAAAAGTTACCAGAAAAAAAATTGTGATAATGAAAGGTCTCCTTGGAAAATCAGGAAGGTTGGCAAGTATGGTCATGGGATACAAAAGTTTACATTGCCAAATTAAGTGTGAAAAAAACATAAACTAGAATAATTAAACAATTTCATTTGCAAAAAGGCTATATCAGGTGGTAAAGTGATCCCCCGTACAAAATGACATCAGGGATTTACGTATTTTGTGAGTTGTTGTAATGAAGATTCCAAATATTTAGGAAACAAATTACACCATATGCTGCTCTGTTCCGAAAATACTTTATCGGCATAGTGTTAAAGAACAAGTGCAACACGATGACCAATGACCAATGAATTTCCGAGAGCTTTACCAATAACATTAACTACAGTGATCAACCGCTTTAATGGAAAATATGAATACATTGTTTTCAACCTCTGCTACCAGTTTGGCATTGATAGACTACAGTTTATATTCAGGCCTGTTAAAAAGTTGAAAATGCACTGAAACCAAAGCCAAGTTGTTGCTTAGTAGCCTACTTGGGGTGAGGCGACAGCGCTAACCACTGCACCACAGTGCTGCCCAAAAACAGTCTTAAAACAAAACGTAGCCTACTTACTCGAAAAAAGCTGACTCCTAATAAGCTTTTTCAACAGTGCCTGGATAGGAGTTGCTCTAGCCTGATTGACAGGTCCCCATGGTAATGGCTTGTCAATCCCAAGGTAGTCCCACCCTAAAGTATATGCCGCATTTTTGTTTATTTTCCTCTAAACTGGACTGTAATTTACTAAATGAACATCATGTTGTATTAAAGTAGACTTGAAACTAAAGATAGAGACTATAAACTCATTATGAAAGTGTTTGTCAAGGTAATAACTCAGCTGAGAAGTAGGGCCATTTTACCAATTATATCTAATTGAACTGGACTTCTTTTTGCAACCAGATGAGTAGCCCACTGCTGGCCGTTAGATAGAATGCAGGTTTAAGTTATTTCCGGGTGGCCTCAATTTTCAGACGCAGAGGTTCCCGCTTGGCTACAGCACACCTTTGAGATGTTGAACTCGTTCTGCATGAATGATTATTGACGAGTTAGTACTTAACTAATCAGAGACTGAACACCAGGTAGATATTTTTCTTACACAAAGACTAATTGACTGAAAACAACCAAGGGCAAACTTCCAGTCTCCGGGCTGATGCCAGTACGGAAGACCGAAAAAATGTAATTCATCGAGTGGCCACTTGAGGCTGGCTCCAAAAGGGAGTCAATCCCCATTGACCCCCATGTTAAAAAAACCCAACTTTACAGCAGAATAAAACAAAAGACGGTTTTAGTGTATATTGCTAATTTTGCTGTTTGTGACAACTGTGAGGGGGGTGATTTTTTTATAACTCACCTGTTTAAATTATATTAAGCCTTAAAGTTCTCCATTATTAGGGGTGTGGCCGCTTTGATTGACAGGCACCTCTAGCCTCTGTCACTGCTAGCACGGTCGGTCAGCTGTCTGTTACTCTCAGCTATACGGAGCTCTGAGGCTCAGCCTGTTGGAGCTGTTTGGACATTTCTACATGCAGATACCGGATGAATAATGGCAAGCTGTGCGGTTTATTGGAGAGAGAACCTCCAGGAAGTCCGTGTTCCAGTTGGTGAGTGAAATTCCTGTACTTTATTTATGTGTTAACAATATTTAACAGGTATCGCTGTTGGCATATGGCTTGCTAGCTTAGCTCAGTTAGTTTGTTCTAACTGCAGCTTTTAAGCAGCAAGAAGAGAGAAGCCAAAATGTATTAGATTAAAATTAGTGTTAGACATTAGGGTGATAAAGCTTTGAAGAAAAGGCATGTAAAGTTGGAATGTAACGTTAAAGGCTCAGCCAAACATCTCTGGCTCAGCTCTATTAGCTGAGCAGTGTAAGTTATGTTAACATTACATTTCACAAACAGGCAATGTGGGATTGACTGTAACGGAGTCAGTTAGATTCTAGTCAGATCCTATCATAAGTGGCTGCACCTGAACACCATGCACACGAAGGGTTTAAAGCAAAGGTCATCAAACTAAGGCCCGCGGGCCGACTCAGGCCCGCCACCCCCCTTTTACTGGCCCCCCAGCCCCTCTGACCCCCCTTCCCCCCACACCACTTGAACCGGCCGGCAATCGTAAATTTTTTTTAAATTGCTTTTTGTCAAATAATAATAATAAAAATTAAATACTAAAATCTGGTATTTTGTTGATATTTTCAGTTAAAAATTTATATTTATAAAATTAACTATATTTGCTGAATTTTCGTCAACCGACATGCTCGCAATCAAGCTGTGACAGACAACGTGCGTGCAAACTGTCAAACTGTCAGCAAACTGTCAAACTGACCGCAAAATGGCTAGCGTTAAACGAAAAGTTGATCAAGAGTGCAGAGTTTTCGAAGAACAGTGGACCAACGATTATGGACCGTGCAGTTTATATTATATGTAAAGAAAGTGTGGCGGTTTTCAAAGAATATAATCTGCGTCGTCACCATTATTAGAAAAAAAAAAAAGGAATATCTGTGGTATTTCAAATTAAAACAAAGTGTGAAGACTCATTACTACTTTTGCAAACAACTAGTAAAAATAGTAAACAAATATGGCTGTGCCAGGCTAGTAATCTCTACTAAACTATGAGGCCTGCTGGTGGTCAGATTGGTCTGGTCATACAATTCTATGTTATATAGCTGACCCGGCCCACCCATTATAGTCAGTAACGATAATGTGGCCCCCAGAGAAAAAAAGTTTGGTGACCCCTGGTTTAAAGGCAGAGAAGCGAGAGGGAGCGGCTGCAGCGTTCTGCTTGAAACTGTCACCGAGGAGAGCCATGCACCTCTGAGTGTAACGGTACTGTTTAAAAATGATAACGTTATACTATTCTTTGTGGGGTTCATCAGTGAGGATGATTGAAATTCATAAAGAAGATTGTTTAGAGTCATCAATAAGTTATTACACTTAGTAGATGTAGCATGCCTTGAGATTTAGCAAACAGTGTGAGGTGATAACTACGTTTGATCAGCAACGTTTCTGAAAAGGAGCTTAAGAGGTGGATGCATTATTCGGCAGAACAGATGTTGCAGGCTACCTGCAGAGATCTGCATCAACCTTTTTTACCAGCGTATAATGAGCATTTTGCCTGTAGACAGGTAGCTGGGATGTAACTAAGGCGATGTTTAGTTAAAGCGAGAAATTACCTGTGTGGGAGCCGCCTCTGAGTCTGTCTGGTGGATTAGAATTTGTCAAAAAAGGTAGTACAGGTCAATAAGAAATATAAAATAAGATCCTTATAAAAACGTTCAGTAAGATCTGACTTGAGTAGTCAACAGGTGTCTAGCAGCATGGATTATTATTGCACAGTGTCCAGCATTTCAAATTGCCACCCCTAATTATTGTCACACGCCAGAGAGGTTTTCATGCTGAGCTCATCTCAGAGTTCAGTAGCTTTATGGCAGTTGGGAAGAAGCTGCTTAACTGTTTACCCATCACGGTTTCTGCTGTTAGGTGTCTTTTTTCTACATTTGAGTCATGTGTTCTGCCATAAATTGATAATTCAGTATCCTGGTGACAGTAGTTTACTGCGTCAATTACATCAGCACACTGATGACATAAACCATGAGACAATTACACATTGACATTATCAATATCTAAATCATGACCATGTGATTCGGCCACCTGAATTTCTACAGGCCCTAAATGAAATGGGTAACCTATAAATAACTGGTTTCTCACAGTGCAACCTACTTTAGTGCACTGCACACTTGATGTTGTCGGAGCTGAGTTTGTTTACAACAATTCCTATTGAGCAACTGTGTCACCCTTTTCTTATGTATGCTGTCATTTTGTCTTTTTACATTTAGAGGAACAGATATTCATAATGGGCCCAGAAGAGAAAGCTGCTACCGTATTAAATGACACATTTATCCGTCCCGCACAATTCTATCTCAGTGGGTTGTCCAACATCCCTCATGTAAAGTATTTCTATGTGTTCCTGTGTTTTGTCTATATCATGACAGTTATTGGGAATGGCTTCCTTCTCTCAGTTATTTACCTGGTTAAGACTCTTCATACTCCTAAATACATGATTGTGTTTAACCTGGCTTTGACAGATTTGTGTGGGAGCACTGCTCTCATCCCAAAACTCTTAGACACATTTTTGTTTGACAGGAGATACATTGTCTATGAAGCTTGCTTAAGTTATATGTTCTTTGTTTTGTTCTTTACAGGTGTGCAGTCATGGACACTTGTCACAATGTCATATGACAGATTTATAGCAATTTGCTTCCCTTTAAGGTACCATAGCATTGTGACAAAACCAGCTATTACTGCAATGCTGCTGTTTGCATGTTTTTTTTTCCTAAGTGTAATAGCATTCATGGTTGGGCTTATTGATCGCCTCTCCTTTTGCAGATCTTTGGTGGTAGAGAGCTTTTTCTGTGATCATGGACCAGTATATCGTCTTGCCTGCAATGACACATCTTTAAATTACAAATTAGCAAATGTTGCTTTAATTACAATTCTTTGTGTTCCTCTTGTATTGATAGCATTGACATATGTTTGCATTTCCATAGCATTGAGCAGGATTGCATCAGGGGAAAAACGAGTCAAAGCATTGAAAACTTGCACTTCTCATTTGATTCTTGTGGCTGTTTTCTTCCTCCCAATCTTGAGCACCAACATAGCTGTACTGACCTCCTACATCCATCCTAATGCCAGGATCATAAACTCCACTTTGACACACACCTTACCACCTTTGCTTAATCCCATTATATATTCTTTAAAGACAGAAGAAGTGCTGAACTCTATCAAGAAACTTTGCAAAAGATATATCATTTGCAACACAACCTCATCCAAAAAGGTGAATGTGGAGGCAAAAAAATGATTTGTCTTTTTATCTATTTGTGCTCATAATTATACGGTGTATCTAACATAGTGCACTTATAGTCACCTTCTCAAACTTCATACTGTTCACTATACAGTCAGGTTTTGTGTGTGTGTAAGAACATCTGTGAAATTGTTATGTCTAATGCCTCTCCATTTAATTGGAAATGGAGCTTTCAAGGCCACTGTGTACTGTCCCAAGTGGTAGACGTCTGAACCAGCTGAATCCTTTTTGCACTTCCGTGTTTTTTTCTTTCTTTCTTTAATAAATACAAAAAGACAACAGTTTGTTATAATCCATTTATTTGTTCACCTCTGCACCGGAAAATATACTATTTCCACAACAGTGAAGACTATTATTGCTGTATTGAAACATTACTTTTGAATTAACACAAATGTTTCAACTTCTTACTAGGTACTACATGCAGGTCCTCTCCCAGAATAACTTTAGCTTCAGACTTTCTTTCCTGCATTCTGGAGACTTTTAGAGAATAAATGTAACAAAATAAGTACACTGCCAAAACATTTTTTATGTTGAATACTTTTGAATACAAATTGACATATTTTACAAATAACAAGCCCCATTCTTTTAAAATATCTGTAAGAAACAGAAAAGCTTTATTTTTTTCTCTTTGTATTCTCCATTTCTCTCACCATCTCTCACTGACTGAGGAGATTGAGGTGGGAGCAGCTCTCCATAGCCTACACGCTGTGCCGTGCTGTGTACAGTGCCAGAAAAAAAGTTGTGATAATGAAAGGTCTCTCGGAAAAATCAGGAAGCTTGGCAAGTATGGTCATGGGATACAGATTTTTACATTGCCAAAGCAAGTGTGAAATAAAAACATGAACATAGAAGAATTAAACAATTTCATTTGCAAAAAAAAGGCTATATCAGGTGGTAAAATGATCCCTTGTACAAAATGAAATCAGGAATTTCCATATGTTATGAATTGTTGTAGTGAAGATTGCAAATATTTAGGAAAACAAATTATACCATATGCTGCTCTGTTCTGAAAATACTTTATTGGCATTGTCTTAAAGAACAGGTGCGACACAATGACCAATGACCAATGAATTTCCTTTAATGGAAAAATATGAATATTTTGTTTTCAAAACTCTGCTACCAGTTTGGCATTGATAGACTAAAGTTTATATTCAAAGTTGGAAATGCACTGAAACCAAAGCCAAGTTGTTGCTTAGTAGCCTATTTGAACTATTGACATTACTGCAAGCCTATTTGTATACAGCACACTACTGTTTTAGGCTACAGCATAATTATATTTTGAACATGACGCAATACAGCGTTGGCGAGCGAGAACGAGAGCAACACAGCGGTGGTGAGAGGTTCGGGACCGAACAGATTCAACTAACGTTGAGTAGGCCCAACTCTAGCTTTCAAAAGAGGCAAAACAGGAAGACGAATATGTGACAATCGCCAGTGTAAATGAACAGCTGCAGCAACAGAAAGCAATGTTTACTGCACTACTGGAACAACAACACAGCAATTTCAAAGGCTTTGTCAAGCTAATAATGGACTCCACTAACACTAGACTGGAATCAATAACCAGGGAACTACAAGAAATAAAAACCAGCCTGCAATATACACAAAAAGAAGTGGATGAAATTAAAGCGGAGACAGCAAATCTGATGGAACGCGGCAACTCGATGCAAACAGATATTTTTAAAGTCTGTGACAGCTTGCTGGCTGTATCTGGAGAGTCAATCCAGGTGAAATAACCTGGTATTTGACGGCATATAGGAGTCACAGGGAGAGACATGGTCAGTGACGGAGGAGAAGATAAAAAAAGTTGTGAAGGAAAAATTACAGCTGCAACGCGAGGTGGAGGTGAAGAGGGACCACCGCACAGGAAAACCTGGAGGCCAACTGTGGTAAAATTCCTAAGGCACAAGGACAGACCAGAAATACTACAAAGAACCAGAAATCTGAAAGGTTCCAGAATATACATAAACGAAGACTTCACAGAGTCAGTCAGAAGGAAAAGAAAAGAACTCATGCCAGATTTAAGAGCGTCGAGAGACATTGCCTATTTATGTCTCTCCTCCTCTTCCATGTATTTTCATCAGGTGTCTTTATGAACCATTCTCAGTCTGGCCTCTCACCTGGAACAACTTTGTCTTAGGAGACCCTACCAGGAGCACAACACAGCCTCCAGGCTCATCGGGGCATGCAAACCTCTCCATCACGATAAGGTGATGGTTTCCGGAGAGGTAACCACAGAACCTTTCACCAACAAAGCAAAACCTTATACATCTCTTGCAAAAGCAAACTATTCTTAGAAAACTCTTCATACTCTTTTAAAGGTTGTGTTTTCGCATCAACACAGTACACACAAATTTCTTTGAATAAGCACACGAAGCAGCAACTACTCACTGAAAGTATAAATAAAAAAACACTTCTGGCTTTTGCCTTTACTAACCTATCTGGTGGAACCAAGTAAGAAGCTTCTGGTCAGCGATCTCAAGTCTCTGAAACCTGCATTCTATTGAACGGCCAGCAGGTGGTGACTCTTCTGGTTGCAAAAAGAAGTCCGGCTCCATTAGAAATAACTGTAAAATGGCCCTACTTCTTACCTGAATAATTGATATGATTTGATTTGATTTTATTTGATATCTTTATTTTGAACCTGTAAATAACCTGTACTTTCCAGTACTTAAAAACCTCTATTTACATGTGCAAAAAAGAGTAGGAAGAAGTAAAACTTGTACTCCTACCCCTTTATACCCTTACTACCATATTTAAGGAAATAAGGCAAGGCAAGGCAAGTTTATTTATATAGCACATTTCAACAACAAGGCAATTCAAAGTGCTTTACATAAAACATAAAAGCATTAGGGAAAAACAATAAAAACAACAACATAAAATATAATAAAAGTTAAAAGAGTTAAATGGAAAATAAAAACAGGCTGAGGGGTTGAGCAAATAACTGAGTCACAATCATTATGAAAAGAGAACAAACAGAGAAGTACTCTTAATCTACTCTCTCTAGCTAGTCTGTACTCGGGTCCACAGCAATCTTTGAGTCCACTGAAACTCCAAAAACCCTCGGACACTACAGAGAAACCAGGACATGTCTGTCAGCAGGCCCCTTTGATCCAGTTATACTCTGGACCCACCTGCACGTTTACAGGTGGACAGAGGTTCCTGCAAATCACTTGGGCGCGAGATTTAAGATCCACTTCCTTCACTCTGTTCAATCTCACTTCCAAAATGTCCTAACCCAGCTACCTACTCATTTCTCACCGTGTAAATGTTTAATTAAAAGTAATGGTAAAAAGCTAAAAACAAAGAAAGAGAAAACAAGACAGTAAAAGTTACAGTGCAGTGTAAGTTATCAATAGAAAGAAAAAACTTAAATATTTAATTAAAAGCAGTGGTAAAAAGAAATGTCTTCAGTCTTGATTTAAAAGAACTGACAGTTTCAGCAGACCTGCAGTTATCTGGGAGTTTGTTCCAAATATACGGAGCATAATAACTGAACGCTGCTTCTCCTTGTTTAGTTTTGACTCTGGGGACAGAAAGCAGACCTGCCCCAGACGACCTGAGAGGTCTGGTTGGTTCATAACGAAGCAGAAGATCAGAAATATATTTTGGCCCTAAACCATTTAGTGCTTTGTAAACTAACAGCAGGATTTTGAAATCAATTCTTTGACATACAGGAAGCCAATGTAAAGACCTCAGAACTGGAGTGATGTGATCCACCTTTTTGGTCTTAGTGAGGACTCGAGCAGCAGCGTTCTGAATCAGCTGCAGCTGTCTGATGGATTTCTTAGGGAGCCCTATAAGGACACTGTTACAGTAGTCAAGTCGACTGAAGATAAATGCATGGATGAGCTTTTTCAGGTCCTGCTGAGACATAAGGCCTCTTATCCTTGATATATTCTTCAGGTGATAGTAGGCTGACTTTGTAATTGTCTTAATATGGCTGCTCAAATTCAGGTCTGACCTGCTCAATACAGTTACTCAGCGCCTGTATGGGATCATAGTCTCCTGGTGAAATGGTTATGTAGATCTGTGTGTCATCTGCATAATTATGGTAACATATTTTGTTGTTTTTCATAATCTGAGCCAGTGGAAGCATGTAAATGTTAAACAAAAGAGGCCCCAGAATGGAGCCTTGGGGAACTCCACATGTCATTTTTGTCAGCTCAGATGTGTAGTTACCTATAGACACAAAGTAGTCCCTGTCCTTTAAGTAGGATTCAAACCAGTTTAGTACTGTGCCAGAAAGTCCAACCCAGTTTTCAAGTCTGTCTAGTAATATGTTGTGGTCTACCGTGTTGAATGCAGCACTGAGATCCAATAATACTAAGACTGAGATTCTGCCACTGTCAGTGTTTAAATGGATGTCATTGAAGACCTTAACTAGGGCCGTCTCAGTGCTGTGGTGTGGTCGAAAACCTGACTGGAAGACATCAAAACAGTTATTTAGTGCCAAGAAAGCACTAAGCTGTTGAAAAACAGCCTTTACTTAAAAATGGGAGATTTGATATGGGCCTATAATTCCTCATTAGTGAACTGTCTAGATTGCTCTTTTTTAAGAGTGGCTTAATGACTGCAGTTTTCAGGGCCTGTGGGAAAAAACCTGAGAGGAGAGACATGTTGACAATTTGTAGTAAATCTGAGGTCATGCATTTAGACACCTTTTTGAAAAAACCTGTTGGCAGAATATCAAGGCAGCATGACGAGGATTTCAGATATTGTATTATGTCCTCCAGGTTTTTATGGTTAATAGAATCAAATTGTCTCATGCTATATGAATTGTTTTTAAGTGGACACAGGGACAGGACATATCCTGTACCTGACATGGAGCCGCTGATTGCTTGTCTAATTGTTTGAATTTTGTCTGCAAAGAAGGAAGCAAATTCATTGCAGGCCCTGGTGGATAGAAGGTCAGAGGCTACAGACACAGGAGGGTTGGTTAGCCTGTCGACAGTAGCAAACAGGGCACGTGCATTATTATTGTTTTTGGTGATGATGTCAGAGAAGAAGGACCGCCTTGCATTTCTCAGCTCAAAATTATAAATGTGAAGTCTGTCTTTATAGATGTCATAATGAAGCCGGAGATTTGTTTTCCGCCACCTGCGTTCAGCTTTTCGACACTCTCTTTTGAGTTCTAATCAGCGTGGCATTTCTCCATGGAGATCTTCTCTTACCAGAGACCACCTTCTCCTTGGCTGGTGCAATGGCATCAATAACATTTGTAATTTTAGAACTGAAATTATCCACAAGCTCATTGACTGAGCCCTGTGGAAGGGCAGGTGTTGGGGAGAAAGCCTCAATAAATTCTTCACTAGTGTTTTCCGTGATATGCCGTTTTGTGATTACTTCTGTTTTAACATTTGTGTGCACACAGATAGCACTCTCAAAGAAAACACAGGAATGATAAGAGAGAGCAACATCAGTCACCACAACCTTGGGAATGTCCAGACCCTTGGAGATGACCAAGTCCAAAGTGTGCCCCTTATTGTGCGTGGGCTCTGTCACATGTTGGGTCAGTCCATAATTATCAAGAACACAGAACAGTTCTTTAGTCCCTCTGTCCTGGGGGATGTCAACATGGATGTTAAAATCACCAACAATAACCACACAGTCAAAGTCAACACAGATTATAGACAGCAGTTCACCAAAGTCATCAAAAAAGTTTGCAGGCCCCCTAAAGTGTTTAGGGGGCCTGTAGATATTTAGAAAAATAGCTCTAGAAGAGGAATTCAGCTGAAGAGCCACATATTCAAAAGAAGCAAAATTCCCATAAGAATAATAACTCAAAATAATAAGCCTAAATAGATAATAAATCTATAATCAATGAAAATACATATTCAAAAGTTCTATACACACACAGATATTACCCATACACGACAATGTTTACACATACTACAAATTATTCAATTTAAGCCCAAGTTATTATCAGCACTGTGTTTCTCTGTACCTCTGGAATATAATTTCTTTGAACATATTTTTAAAATGGAATATTTTTGGACATTGCTTAAATTCATTATTTAGTTTATTCCCCAACTTAACACCACTGACAGATAAACAGAAACTTTTCTGAGTAGTTCGAAAACTGGGAGTCTAAAAATTTGACTTTCCCCTTAAGTCGTAGTCCCCCTCTCTTTCCGAAAACCTTTTCGGTAGATTGCCAGGCAATAAATTGTTTCTAGCCTTGAACATAATTACTGCTGTTTGAAATTCAACTAGATCAAATAGTTTTAGTGCTTTAGACTGTGAAAATAATGAGTTGGTGTGTTCCAAATATCCCGTGTTATGAATTATTGTCATTGCTCTTTTTTGAAGTATAAATAACAATTGCAATGAATTTTGATATGTGTTACCCCAAACCTAAACACAGTAGTTTAAATACGGTAACACCAGCGAACTACAGCACTTCAAGTTAGTTCAAAATTTCTGCTTATATTCTAGTGTATTTGTAGCCCATTAGAAAGGCTATGGCACCATTTAGTAAATGAAATCTTCAATAGCCTTTCCTTCCATAAACTTTGTTAGCATTCAACCTGGTCTTTTATTAGGCTGCAAAAACTCAATTAATTGTGTGTTTATTTAAATATTACACTGAGTGTGTTTTTACATTTATTCGTTAATAGACTATAACTATAATTTCAAAATATAACTGATAATATTAAGAATATAATTAACTAACCAATAGGCCATGAAATGATGCTACATTGTTGCATTACAAATGTCAAAGACAACTGGAACTTCAAGTTCAAGCCTCCCATCCTTAATTTGTCAACTGGGATAATATAAATTTCCCCCATATTTGATGCTGCCATATGTGGCAAAAATGTTAACCATTTTAAGACAGTGAGAGGCAGTTTAACTGGCAGAGGGGTGGGGCTGCAAATTAAAACTTCAGCACAGCATCAAACTTTACTAAACAACTGTAGCCGGAAATGGCAAAGGAAGACATGTCCACTTAAAAAAAACATGCAAAGCAACAAAATGAATATTATTCAACATATAGCTGAGCTTTTTACAGAAAATATTCAGATGTTACCCCCAATGTAATCATAAATATTTTTAAAAGTAATTGTGATGTTATTACATATTTTCCCAGTAGGCCTAACTGTAACAAATAACACTTTTATTTTGTAATCAAATTACTTAACTAAATTGCATGTAACTAGATACTCCCCAAAACTGCCTGTATGTTTGTGTACAGTTGAACATTAAATGGTCTTCTTCTTGGTATAGAATCATGGGTTATAGCTTTATATTATGAGCATTAACAATAAGCTATTTAGAGTGGGAAATTACGTTCGTATCATTTTATAATGGTGTGCTGGTTTCTCTAAGTGTAGCATCCAGATGGAAAATGAAGAACTTCAATGAGGGTCTTAAAATGTTTAATTTGCTCTTGTACTTCAACAACAATGTAATTGCTAAACAAAAATATAGACATAAGGCAACATAATATGTTATAACTCCTTTAGGACTACATTGATGATCATAATACTCGAAATCATTATGCAGAAATATACATTTAAAATACATTGTTGCCAATAAAATAACCAAATAAAAGCAACAAACAGCCTACAATTAACAAACAGCCTACAGTTAATAATGGAAACTGAATAAGCGTGAATCAGCTGTAATGCTTTAAAGATTCATTTTAAGTAGCTTAAGTAGCAACCTTTGTCACATTGTGGGGAAGTGAAAGCACTATCTTGTAGAACTATCCAGTGGAATTTTAAAGAACAAAATAACAGTGAATCCAAACAATAAGCATAATACAGGCTATACACAGTAGGCTTCTTCAGACTTTGCCAAAAGAATAAAAGCATTTAACACACACTGTACAAAACATGACTTGAATTCACTTACAGTATTTCACAATTGCTAAAACACTAAACCCCATTCTCTGAACCCAATGCTCAGTGGCCTAAACCCATTTGTCGAATCAGTCACTCTGTAGGCAAAACCTTAAACAAGTTCAGGTAGTTAAGACACTGTTTGCAAATCTCATCCACTCTTTTTGCAAAACTCTAAACACATTCTTACTCACTAAAACACATTTTGCACTGTGTTGCAAAATGGTAAATACATGTGGCAAAAGTTAAACACAAATACAACACAGCTGTCATCGTTTACACACAACAACTCAAAATTGTTCACACTTGTTTCTAATGATGTGATCAAATCAGTTGTCTAGAATATAAGCCAGGCCAGAGTACACAGGTGGCCCAGGTATGTTGAATGTTGATACCAACAATGGATGGAAACTATGTGAGAGGCAGAGGAGGAAGAGTACAAGGACAACGAAGAGCAACACCAAGAACAGTAATTTCAGATCAAATTCGGGCAACTGTGATAGATCATGTTCTTGTTCATGGAATGACAATGAGGGAAGCAGGACAAAGAGTACAACCCAATTTGAGCAGATTCTCTGTGGCCACCATAATCAGAACATTCAGAGAAGAGAACAGGTAAATGTATTGTTTTTCTAATTTGTGCGACTGAAAGTTTACTGTATACATTTGATACTGTACATCAGTTTGTCAATAGAAAGGGGACTGATGAAAAAACAATTAAAGATTTACAATACATTTTACATATGAATGTGATGTCTGTTACTATTGTTACTGTATGTATACATTTGTAAGAGCATTTCCCCTTTTGTAGAATTGCAAGACTACCAAATGGGGGGTGGAAGGACCCCCTTGTTCTCCCAACAGCAAGAGGCTCTCATTGTTGATATGGTCCGTCAAAACAATGCCATCCGACTGCGTGAAATACAGCGAAGAGTTGTAGAAGACAATTTAAACTTTGAAGGCATCAACAGTGTCAGCCTTACTACCATTTCCCGTGTCCTCCATCGCAACAGGGTACGCATGAAGCAAGTGTACAGAGTACCCTTTGAGCGCAATTCAGAAAGGGTCAAAGATCTACGATATCAGTATGTGCAAGTAAGTGTACACTTTCAGCACTGATGCTTACAGTACAAGTTTCTACCTACAGTTATTGTACTATACTGTTACTGTAACTGCACTATATTGTAGTGTATGTAATTCAGGAGTGCATATAAATACACATTTGCAGAAGTATGTCTTTCTGTAACACTATAACACTTACTAAACTATTTATTTATCTCTTTTATATATAGAGGGTATTTGAAATGGATTCCATGGAAAGGCCCCATGAATACATTTTTGTAGATGAAGCAGGGTTCAATCTGGCGAAGAGGCGAAGGAGAGGCTGGAACATAATTGGCCAACGTGCCATTGTGGAAGTCCCTGGCCAGCGTGGTGGCAATGTCACCCTATGTGCAGCCATAAGCAATGGGGGGGGTTCTCCACCGTCATGCTACCCTAGGGCCATATAACACTGATCATCTCCTTACATTTCTGGGTGGTCTTCGGGATGTTTTGTTTGAACGTGAGCAGCAGGATCATCAGCAGGCAGTGCACCCTGTCTATGTTGTGGTTTGGGACAATGTCAACTTTCACCGTGGTGTCCGAATACGTGAGTGGTTCAACATCAACCACCGATTTATGAATGTTTTCCTTCCACCGTACAGCCCTTTCATCAACCCAGTAGAAGAGTTTTTCTCAGCGTGGCGATGGAAGGTCTATGACCGTAACCCATATACAAGGGTAAATCTTTTACAGGCAATGGAATTGGCCTGTGGTGACATAGGTGTGGAGTGTTGTCAAGGCTGGATCCGGCACATGAGAGGGTTCTTCCCCCCGTTGCCTAGAAAGGGACAACATCGCATGTGATGTGGACGAAGTCCTCTGGCCAGACCCAGCACAAAGACGGGATGCTGAGGCAGAATGAGTCTCTCATTGACTTTGATTTTGCAATTGCACAATATTTTGTGTAATATGCTTTTCATTTAGAGTTGTCTTTGTTCTTTGGGCTTACTTTATTTTTATGCTGAAAATACAGACATTCAATACTGTATTACTTGCAGTACTTACAGTATATATTTGCTGTACTGAGTTGTGAATTATTTACTTTTATTTATGGCAAAATGATTTCCTATATGCAATAAATATTTTTTTCTCTAACTACATGCCCTGGACGCTGTGTTCTCAATTTTTTGATGTAGTGTCTTATGAATGCTTGTAATGTTTTACATATTGACTGGCTGTGTTTATGTTTTGAATGCATTGTTTGATTTTGAGCACAGATCAAATGGTTTTGAAGCAAGTGTTTGATTTTGCCAGAGGAGTCAGGGGTTTTGTGGATGTAGTTTAAAGACTGGGTTTTGTGTTTAAAGTTTTGAGAATATGGGTGAAGGTTTCAAGAAATGTGTCTTAGCAATTGTGAAATACTGTAATAAAGTTACACTGACAATGGTGTACTGGTGGCTACGTACTTAGTGACCTATTTACATTTAATGCTCAAGCTCTGATTGGTATGTGAACTAAAATCAAAAAGTGTTTTCACATGTGTCAGTGTGGAATGCCAATTGGCAAAATAGTGTTGCAAAATAGAGCAACGTTTACAGTGAATTGTGTTCAAAGTTTTGCAAACATTGTGTTATAAAATTACAAACTGAGTGTAAAGCAGGGAATGTGCATTCAGTTTGGCACGCTTGGTTAATTTAAAGTACAGTAATTTGATATAAAAAACTGTAAATAGCCCTTAATTTTTTTTTCTTATTTTACATTTTAGCTTTTGAGCTTACCTATTGCTGTTGTCTAGTCTTTGCTAATATAATTCTATAGAGGCACTTTTATCTTACATTCACTTCCATTAAAATCCATGCAGAGGGTTTTTAAAAAGTTCAAGCTTGGTAAAATAATGACTAGTTGACATGACTGAAACAGTCTTGAAAAGACTGAGGTGAAGAGGTAATCAAGAGTCACAGGCTGAAGCTGAAACATAGAGTCTACTTTCTGGTAGGCTTCCACCATCTAGTGGCTGGTACTAGTACTTCACTGTATTAGTGGACGGTGCTTGAATTATATAAACCAAAACAGAGGCGGGATGGCCTGCTGTGTCACAGTGTCTCCTAAGTCACTATTTCATTATTAGCAGCTCTATAGCTAAATATTAAGGTTTTAGTGTCCTGCCTATATTCAAACATGTAACTGAGTACTGTAAAAGATAGCCAGCCTAACATAACTAATGTTTTGTGTTTAATAGGGCTGTAGAATTGCATATCCTGCCACTTCTGTATCTTCTGTTGACAACAAGATGATTGTGGTTGCATACATTGTGAGATTGATGAAAATAAAAGGAGTAATGATTCAGTAGTGACTGTGGGCTGTGTCACAATAATTAAAGGGGCAATCTATAGTTTTCAGTGGATATGACCGGTGCGGTTTTAAGACTACAAGCAGGTGTGTGCTTGTACGTGTGCTTCAACCATAGACTTGAACACATGAGCAACCATAATCCGAAGCACAACCGCTTTCATACAGAGGTCCCACAGTCATCGTGTGAAACACTGTTGCTGGTTGTAGCTTTTCACACAGACCATTCAACACATTGTTGTTACCTGAAAACAGGTAATCTGATTTTTGACCTATGTATAGGTCTGTTATACTAAAGCAGTGATTGGTTAGTGATCAGTTAAGCAGTTAGTGCTTGCACATGTGCGGAGTGGGTGTGTGACCTGGTGAAGAAGTGTAGCATTTTGGTTGGTTGTGTTTTGAAAGGAAAGCAAGCCACTTCCTGTTAGATTTTTGTGTCTTAGGTAGAGAATTGTGTTTAGTGTTTTGAAAAAAAGTGTTTTACGCAATAGAAAACTGAGTTAAAGGCTGAGAAATAGCTAATGGTTTTGGAGCTTTGAGTGAGGTTTTGCTCTTTGAGTGAGAGGTTTCAAAAATCAATTATGTCAATTATGGTACAGCTTGCACTGTACACATAAACCCACTAGAGGGCAGGGCCTCATCATATTACTATTCTCAAGTCTATGTCTTCCAATATGGACAGCTGAAAGTACAGTATGATGTATTGTTATACTGTATCTTAATTTGATAGTTTATAAGAGAATTCTCAGCAATCTAACGAAGGTTAAAGTCAAGGGCAACTGGACTTGGTTGAAGATACTGAAAGATGTGATAGTTATCTATTGTAGCACATCATGTCTCACTATTCTTACTGTAAACATATTAGTCTTTTTTCCCTTTCCTGTTGGAATGTTGTGAAAATGTCCCAGTGAATTGAAGTACATGAAAGACATACATGTCTATTTAATATGAGATTATATATTTCAAATTTGATTATGCTTCAAGTTAACGAATACAGTGGATTGTCAAAACAAGAAGAAATTCTTATCTGAGATAATCTAATGACCAGTATGAGTATATATATAAACCTACAGTGGTAAATTGCTCCAGTAACAACCCTATTATGTGAGTAATGTTCATCTCTGTTTGATGTTGGTAGGTTCTATGTAGCAGAAGGGAGTTACAAACTCAATTTCAATCTACAAACTGTTATATTGTATCAAATATAATAATAAATACAGCTTTCTTTTCAAATTACATTTTTTTATTTGTCCAACAAATGTAAATACAAGTTGTTTCATTATTACTCAAACAAAATGACTAAACTTATGTAGTGCAGCAATATCTAACACATCATATTGAAGAAATATTGCAAATAGCCATTTCTTCAAATGTTGGCCTTAAATTTGAAAATTGAATTTGGAAAATGAATTGTTGTAATGCATGAT
Organism: Lepomis macrochirus; assembly: GCA_024633595.2. NCBI lineage: Eukaryota > Metazoa > Chordata > Actinopteri > Centrarchiformes > Centrarchidae > Lepomis > Lepomis macrochirus. The sequence goes on along the minus strand of JALXJV020000021.1, from coordinate 16,080,702 downwards.
GCAAGATGCCACTTATTTTTTCCACACCTCAAAGTACATAAAACATTTAGAAACATGTCACATACTTCTATGGTAATGTTTGTCTGCTCAAACCATCTACAGTGGGACATGCAGACCAAAAGTTATGTAATCAAATGTCTGAAAAGCAGCTGTTTTGAAAAACTTGCAGCTCTTTCAAACAAGGACAGAAGCTTAAGTAAAGTGAAATAAAATAAAATAACTGCTAAGATAATTTCCAAATTACAAATGTTGATGTTGCAGTTTAAAATAAATAAAAGAGAATTACATTATGGTATACATGCCTTAAAAGTGCAGACACTTACAGTTTTTTACAATCTCTATGACAATTTTTTCAATACTTTTAACAAATTTCCTAAACTCTTAACACAGTTAGCACTACATCCGTCTGTATAAGCTATACTATTAACACATTTGTTGTTGCTTTAACACAAAATGCATACAATTAACATAAATTTAAAATGCTTGAACTTCTTTTACACACAAGCTCAACCAAGACCAAAACAATGTAATTTTACAGTCAAATTTACAAATGCTTTCACACTGTATGTCAGAACAGATAACATCATGTTCTAAACATAACTTATATAGGCTAAAGTCAAAGTGAACAGCTGTTCATATTGTGAATTGAAACACAAATATATTCCCTGTATCTTATTCCATTGCTAATGAGAAACAGCTTATTGAAGTTATGCAAATATATAAATCACAGCTGATTCCCATCTAGGAAGCACACTCACTCATAAAAGAGGACTCTTTGGGCTGATCTTGTGTGGAAAAGGAACAATATAGAGCAACACAAAGAAAGAAAGAAAGAAAGAAAGAAAGAAAGAAAGAAAGAAAGAAAGAAAAATGCCTGCACAAGGGAGAGGAAGACGAGTACCAGGACAAGGGAGAGGAGTTAGAATGTGTGGTGGCGCTCAAAGAAGGACCAGAGCTAGGGTAACTGATCAAATAAGAGCTACTATCATTGACCATGTCATAAACCACGGGCTATCATACAGAGAGGCTGGTGAACGAGTACAGCCAAATCTCAGCCGGGACACAGTGGCATCCATTGTCCGTATTTTCAGGTAGGATATTGCTTCTCCTACAGCAAAGTGTAAATAATTTTACCTAATTTATTAGAGTGACTGTATGCCTCTAAAATGCCTCTAAACTGTATGTCTCTAAAATGTAACTGTATTTTGTCCATCTAAGGATTCAACGTCTACCTCCCTCAGGGGGCAGAGGAAAGCTCCTGAATGAAGAACAGGAACTTGCTATTGTCAACATGGTGATTGCTGACAATGAAATAAAACTGAAGGATATTCAGTCCAGAGTTGTAGAGGACAACCTTGTCTTTGGGAACATTGCAGCAATTCTGTCTCTGTGTGATTTTGAGCATGAAATTAACCGTTTTGCCAATTGTGTGTTTTAGGTGTGTTGGTGCGTTAAGAGTTTAGGAAACTTGTTAAATGTATTGAAAAAACTGTCATAGCGATTGGAAAAAACTGTAATGTAAGAAACATTCAAAACTCAAAAAACTCCAAGATAATAAGTACTTTATATTTTAGGTTTGGTCTAAGCCCTTTTTACAGTCAGACCATTTATTAAGAAATTTTGGAAATTACTGAATCCAAAGACTGGCAGAAAACACAACATGTTTGCAACAGCAATGTTGTGTGTCAGTGATTTTTTGCTGACCACTGGCTGAGCTCTGGATTTCCTAAGATGAAACTTTTTTTTTTGCAAAGTCAGGTATTAAAGAATAACTCCTCTTGGAGTTATTACCCTTCTGTACAACCATTTAGGGCCTAACTTTTTCCTTCATTTAAACAACTAAGGTTTGATTTTACTTTGGTCTGTGCCAATTGTATTTTTTCTGACCAGTGCCAGGGTTCTTATTTTGATCTCTTTGGTTTTCAATGAATATACAAGAGGATTGACGCAGGGTGGGATACACGAGGCCAGTGACAAACTCAGCACACGCTGATCTGGGTCAATGAGACGCAGATAAAACCCAATAGTAAAAATGGTAATAATAGGAATGTAATATACAGCAACAAGGATGACATGCTCAACACAAGTAGCCAAAGCTTTCACTCGACTGTCTACAGTTTTCATCCTGAACACAGTCACTAGGATGCTGGCATAGGACACAACAATCAAGGTAAATGGTACTACAAGGAGCAATAAAGTAAACAATGAAGCAACAGCCCACTGCAATGTGTAATCATTGCAGGCGAGTCTAAACACAGGTGCATAGTCACAGAAATAGCTGAACACTCTGACAGAATTGCAGAAAGACAATCGAGTCATTATACTTGTTGAAAACGTAGTGATTCCCAAAGCAAAACACCAACTCAGGGCGACAATACAAGACATGCTCCGCAGTGTGTTAATTGAGTTGTGATGCAGAGGGAAACATATTGCAATAAACCGGTCATAGGCAAGTATAGCCAGTGCATATGACTCCAAAGTCCCAAAAGTATAGTAAACAAACATTTGTACCAAACATAAGTTGAATGGAATAAAATTGTCTTTAAGGAGAAATACCTTTATCATGCTGGGAATAAGGCACGAGTTAAGGATTATATCAATCACTGCAAGGTTGACAATAGCCAAAAACTTTGGAGTGTGTAAACAACGATTAAAGGTTATGACATATATCACCAAAGTATTGAACAGCAATGTCACCACATAAACAAACGCTAGAAAGATGAAGTAGACACTGATGAAGGGATATGTCTCAAATCCAACGATATAAAAACCTGGAGGATGAATGATAACAGAGTCATTCAAAACAGTCCTGAGATAGGACATAGTAGAACTTCACAGGGTGTGAGCTGGAGGACGGCCTTTGTGTAAAGTCCAGTCTGAAAAAAATGGAAGTAATTTCACATTACACACAGGGGCTTTAAAGGTTGTATGCATCATGTTAATGCCATTATCATAATAACATTCAAACCCAATAGTGTTCAAAATGCTTTCTCATTAGGTTTAAACATACATAACATACATGCTGAAAGTCTGTAAATGAAGCTTACCTGGATCAACACTAACTCTGTGTGATGTTGACTACAACAGCAGCATGCAGATGGCTGCATGTCTGAGTGTTGGACAGTGGAAGATATACTTTCCTCATGAATCTCCAGAGATAAAGCTTCCTACTGATACTGAGAAAGTCGAAGTCTTTTAATGATATTAATTTGATCCACTCTGAGAGCAGGTATGTAATGTCTAATTATTGTTTTGAATTGTGATTTAATGAGTTTGATCATCTCACCACTCCTTCTACAGGCTGCGATACTGTACATGTAATTTCATCAGAATAAAATAAAACACATTAAATTAGGTCATGGTAGAGACGTGATGATGCTGTGGCAGCAAAGGCAGGAAAGTGGAAAACTCCTCCACAGACTGGCAAGTAGACTAAATTAACTTTGTTCTATCCTGATCAAATGGCAGTGAAACAGTCAACTTTGTTCACCCAAAGTGCCGTTTAAATCAGAGGTCAGTCCATGAGCACTATTGCCCCAACTTCATGGTTTAGTTCAAGATGGCGCTCCAGACGGCTGCCTTCTGTTTTCTGCTGTCCCTCTCTGGTAACATTTACCAGAGAAGCGGTCTTAAATATTGGACTTTCAAGTGCTCACACTATTCCTCCTCTCTTTATCGAACCTGGAACTTTCTCTGAGTTATTAGTTGGAGGAGCAGCAGCTCCGTATGGGACACCGCAGGGGGGAAGCGAGCCGGCTCACTGGTTAAACTGAGACAGTGGAGTTTTTGCACTGCACTCCCTTCTATCCACTTGGCGAATGTCCGCTCTCTGGCAAACAAAATGGATGAACTGCTGTTCCTCAACAGAACTAACTCGGACTTCTGCAGTTCTGCTGCCCTCTGTTTTACCGTGTCCCAGTACATCCCAGAATGCTCACTTTACCTGCCAGGATTTAATCTCATCCATGTGGATCACGTAACGAAGCTCACAAGAAAAACAAAGGGAGGTGGACTCTGTCTCTACATACAGATGTCAGTGTTGAAGAAATCATGCCACCCTCACTTAGTGACATTATTTATAAACTTTTTATTCACCGTGGGAGTTTTCCTCGTTTTTTCTGGTAGCCGTTTACATTCCAACTTAGGCCTGTGTTAGTGAGGCATTACTACACCTGGTCGAACAGATTACCAACTTGGAGAAAAAACATCCAGACTCCCTGCTCATTGTTCTCGCTGACTCCAACAGAGTAATGGTGCGTTCCAGTTGACAGGAAGTCGGAATTTCCGAGTTCCTAGTTGGAACTTTCAACTGGATTTCCGACTTGGAAAGTCGGGACAACCTGCACTACCCTGACTTTGTGATCCAAGATGGCTGTCGGGGTATCAACAGTTACTGAAAGCTGTAGTTTATACTGTTTATTAGTACTTCTGTGTACTTGTGACTCATATAAATGTTCGTACACAAAGTGCTGTCCAACGGCTGTCTGTGGACGTGTTGCTACAGTGTTTAGTGTGAGTAAATGCCGCATAATGCGTTTTTCAAAGTACAGATAACATATTAAGTGTAAGGTACTAACACACTGGACCACTGCTACACTACATTAAAGGACACCTACTGGTCTGTCCCCCGTTCAGTCCTGGGAGTCTCTGTTACTGTCTGGTTCATCTTATACCGACATACAGGCAGAAATTGAAATCTGCTAAACCTGTTGTAATGAGTGTGAAAAGATGGACCAACAAGTCTGGATTTACAGGCCTGCTTTGACTGTAGCCTACTGACTGGAATGTTTTTGAGACTGGTAGGGCTTAACAATTTGGGGAAAAAAATCTAATTGTGATTTTTCTGCCAGATATTGTGATTCGATTTCTGATTTTTTTTATTTTTATTGAAGTTTTGCTAAAGCACAGAGTGATGAACCATGCAGGAAGTCAGACACAGAATGGCATAGAGAATCCGGTCAATTTTCAAAATAAAACACCTTGTGCAGACTCACGATCGTGGATCAACAATAAACACAGTTAAAACAGACAAAAATGAAACAATATAACTAGCCTACTTAAAAGGCTCTTAATGTAAAATGCTCCATGTGAATACGATGTATAACATAAGCCTGCACTGAGCGGAGCGGGCTCATAGAGAGCTGTTAAAGTCCATAGTTGAAGCACAAAAAATGACAAATTAACACCATGTCAACAACGTAGAGCAGCTAGACGCTCCGCTGCTGAAACACATCAGAGATACAATTAATTGTATAATTAACCTACATTTTAATCGCTGTTTTCACAATTAGCTAATCATGTTCCTTCAAATCGCAATCTCGATTTTATTATTGTATTATTGTATGAGTAAGCACATCGTACGTAATGTACAATTCTGAGTCAAATTCCTGGAATGTGTATACATACCTGGCAAATAAAGCCAATTCTGATTCTGATGAGAATGATCTTGATGACCTCTTGTGACTAGATAAAGAATTCAGGACCATCCTCTGTTTAATCATTGATTGATTTGGACACTTCTGCTTGGTCACATGAACCTCAGAGGAGGTATAAATATATAACAGCACAGGAAAACTTGCATGGCAAAAATGCCTGTCGCGCCCCTTCCAACTGAACCTAGTATGCTTAAGACCCTTGCCTACCCCATACCTTGTCTTTCCTCCACAACCAAAACCAGCCAGTTCCCTCATGGCCTTCCTCAACTTTGCCACCTTGATGACATGGGCTTCAGGAAGTGAAGGGTGGATGATCCCACAAAGCCTCTGCATCCAGCCTCAACAGGAAAGGTGGCTGTCCTCCGTCCAGCTTTTCTGCACTCAGCTGCCACATTTCAGTACTTATCCCTCTTCTGTTTGAAGGCTGCCTTGTAATAGGGTGGAAGTGTGATGCTTTTATACTTTTTTGCTGTTTATGCATGTTTTTTATATTTGATTTTATTAGATGTGTTTGGAGTGTTTTTAATCATTGCTGTGAGTTACCTTTATTATGCTTGACTGATTTATGGCTTCCCCAGACTGATCTGATTTTACAGTGACTGCACCTCTGGAGTTGTGTGCTTGTGACTGACAGGTTTAACAGCCACTGAGAGGAGAGGATTGAACTACTTTCCACCAATCGATGGTTAAGAGATGGACCTGCAAGCTGTAAAAGGCAGAAAAGGAACTGTGGAAAGGAGAGAAAAGGAACAGCGAGCACAGCAGGGACAGCGAGTACAGGAGATTGAGATGCTGCGGCAAGCACGTTGGCATGGAGCAGTAACAAACCAGCCCAAGTAAGAAGGGAGTCTGGAATTGTGAGTACGTGTTGGCGCAGACACCACAAAGTGTGGATGGACAGTCAGTGTGGGAGTTGACGACCAGCTGCAGAGAAACAATACTAGTGCCACTGTAAATGTTTTAAGGACAAATATTAACTTTCAAGGACACTGAGACCATCTTACATGCATTTATATTATCACACCTGGATTACTGCAACAGCCTTTTTACTTGCTTGACCCAAAAATGTATTGATCGACTCCAGACTTTCCACGACTCAGTTTCCAGGCTTTTGACCAGAAGAAAGAAATGTCCACAACACACCTATTTAATTCCATTACACTGGCTCCCGGTGTACTTTAGAATAGAGTATAAAAATCTTGTTGAATACTTTTAAAGCTCTTCATGGCCTCTCTCCCTGTTATATCTCAGACCTTTTAGTCCCATATGCAGCTGCACATACCTTGAGATCCTCAGGCAGAGGTCTTTTGTTTGCGTTTTATTGTCTTTGATCTTGTGAAAGCACTTTGTAACATTGTTTTGAAAAGTGCTCTGTCTATAAATAAAGATTATTATTATGACATTGGCAAGCTGCGGCCCAGGGATGCTGTGAGAATTTTTTTTTGAGAATTGATGGCAGCGGCATTGTAGATGGTAGAGGCGGATGTGGAAACTATGTAGTAGCTAAGTGTGAACAGCTACTCATCAGTTTTTTGTCTAGTATTCCTTAGGGCTCAGCCAAAGTAGCGCCGAGGAGACATTGCAGAGTGCTACAGAGGAGAACGGCTCAACCTGTGAGTCCTAGGCTCAGATTTAATCCTAGGTGGAGTAGTTGTTTAAATGTTAATACAACTGGGATTTAAGTGAAGAAAGAGAAAAATTACCAGTGGGCCCGGCCCTCAGCCTCTATTCCTGCTTCACACCTGCTTCTGCCATGATCACTGCTTTATCAGTTGTTGACCATATGACAATGTCTGGCTGAAGAGAGGTTGTGATGGTCTCAGTTGGAAACTTGAGCTGTGTTTCAAGGTCAACCCAATTGCTTCCAGGGGTCAGGGCTGTTTTCCTTATGTGAGTGGTGGCCTTTGCTGCTCCTCCTTGCCTGACAAAGCGAATCAGATGTTGCATTAGAGGGTTATCATGGTTGGCTTCCAGTCTGCTTACCCCTAGAACCTCTTCCAGTTTCCTGAGGACTATCGACCCTGCGCCAGTGCTGTCTTACATCTAGACAGGATGTGCTATAGATCTGGGTTGGGGTCATTGCAGAGCTGGCATCTTTCCTCTGAGCTGTACCACATATACAGATTGCCTGGGCTTTGCAGTGTATCATATGCGGCCATAATGAAGAAGCTCCACCTAGCAGTTCAGTGGATCAAAGTTCAGTTATGTTCCTTATTTTGATTAAACATTTTATGCCCTAAAAACAAACATCTACTTATTGTTTTGAATTGTGATTTAATGAGTTTGATCATCTCACCACCCCTTGTCAAGGTTAGGATTCTGTACATGTAATGTTGTGAGATTAAAATAAAATACAATAAAATAGTTCATGATAGGGAGATAATGTTGCTGTGACCATTAAGTCAAGCAGAAAAGTAGCAAAGTATCTCCACAGACTAGCAACCTAACCTGATCAAACGTCAATTATATAGTCAAGTGTACTTTTCCAACACATTCATGGCATGCTATATAAAACTGTCAAAACAATTTGTGAACTTTGTATCTACAAAGTAAAAAAATGCATTATGAGTCGTCCGTTGCACAATACTCCCTAAGGATGCATTTATCATTAAACAGGCCATGGTGAGCCAAAACAAAATGGTTTTAATGAGCCCAATTTGTAATGCCATCACCAGAGAATTGTGGTTAATGATCTTATCTATAACTAACAAACCTTTCACTGTTTAAACTTCACACTAATTAATCCCTTTTGCACCTATTAAGAACAAAACAATTAAAAATGGAGGGAAATAGGTGGAAGTTTACAATGCTGTTTTTATGAAATTGTCATGTCATTCAAAGAGAAAGGCAAAGCCCCCGGTTCGGTGGCTTTGCCTTTGGGTTGGTTTCGGTGGGAGATAGTGATGCTAAAAGTGACTCTTTTGACACACTCAAATCTTCAAACTTCGTTCATTAAAATGAACTAGTCTTTTTTTGAGTCATTTCATTCATTTGAACTAGGCTGGTTATTGTGGAGCTGCAGCCATCTAGTGATGGCGATGTTAATCTCACTCCCGCTGATTTTGTGACCATTACCGCTCCCGTGACATGTGTGTTCCTCTACAGCCCGTTCCCGCAACATGTGTGTCCACCCCCGGCCGCACCCGCAAATATTGTGACATGCAGAGTAAAAAAAAGGACACAAATGTTTGGGCTATGTTAAACGTTCAGAATATCAGACATAAATTATTGCATTCATTTTTGTCAGTAACAACTGAGAAGTTTTCCAAATTTCAGACTTGCCTTCCTTTGGTCTTTGGTTTTGTATAAGCCCGTGTGACTGAAGCCAGAGAGGCTGTGCAGGGAGCATTAAGTCATACCGTGATATTGTACTTTGTTGCTCGAAAACTGTTCCAGGTTTTACATTAAGTGTAACTCTGTTTGAAGGTCACATCGGTTTGGTGGAATTTGGTGAAGTCTGTGTCATTTACAATTGCACATTTTATATGCTGATGTTGATGTATGTGGGTTTATGGTTGCTAACATGATTTGTTTTCTGTCAATAGTCATAGCTCACTGCTGTATTTTCTACCATATTTTTACTGTTTTTTTCTGTATTTTATTTTATTTTGCCTCTTCCTTCTCCTAACATTTTTGGCTGTTAGAGACTGTTACAAAATTCAGCATTTGAGCTGGTTACAGGAAATACTCAGTAGCATACCACTCTGTGAAATGATCTGCACATGGTGGTCAGAAATAAACCTGGAGCTACAAGAACCCCTGAAGTAATTGTGTCCTGTGTGACATCTAATTCCATGGGCTTCACATAGGCTATGTATATATAATTATAATTACTATCATAGCTGCTCATTCATACAGTAGTCTAACACCCCTTTCCATTTGTAATATATATTAACATCAGATTTGCAGGGAATATATTGAAGTAATAACACACTACATGAACAAAACACACTCTTATTAAAATTCATCCAATTTAATAATAATCTAGATAAAGCCAACAAGTTCTTAAAGGAATTCCAGCACAAAGAGAGGAACAAAGAAATAAACAATAAATATAAATGCTGCAGTTTGGCTGGTCTGGACGCAGAATGGGCCATATCAGGTCTAGACTCTGCAGACAGAGCGAAACAAACATTTGCACATCGCTCTCAAACACTGCAGGTTGTTCACCTGTCAATAGCTGTGGAACAAAATCACAGCTGTGTTGATAAATAAAAAGTAAAATTCACGTTGCACTCTCTGGCGGACCGGATCAGCAGTTAGCTGTAAACACACCACAGGGCTAACGCTAATGTTGACACGTGGCTGTCTTTTAATGTTTTAATGACCGGGTCTGTTTGTTTTGGAGAGAAGATACCTCTGAGGTAATTCAGCTCCCAGTAGAACGCTGCCAGGGCACTGAAGTGGAGCAGACCCAGAACAACTGTCATCAGCTGTTACCTGTAAACACTAGCAGAAACATTTTAGACATTATTATTTGAACATTATTTGAACATTATTTGAACGACGGAACACTAGTGGGAGAGATGTGAAAACTGAGTCAAGGGGAAGTGAATGGTATACGGAAATGGGATGAGTTCAAGGTGTAGTTTTCGAATCTAGTTATAAAACTTCATTAAAAGTTAACCCTTTAACGTCCTCTCAACCATTTGGTAGACCACATTTTAAGTGACTGTATCTCATTGAAAAATGTACTGAACTTAATTCAACCTGTTTAAGCCATCTCTGCCATTCGGTATAGGTATGCTGTGCTAAAAAAATCCACTAGTTGTTTCTTCAAGCAGCATGCCTTTTCAGATACCCTCCATACAGGAAGTTAAAATCGTCAAAATCACTGCAGACATGAAGAGTCTTTTTGGTAGAAATTTTAAAGGTCGGCATTTTCTTTTGACATATTATAGTTCCAGAGAAATTACTTAACAGAATTATGTAACTTGTTGCAAAAAAAATAAGTCTAATATGGGTCAAATAATTTTCTAAAAACATGCTCTACCAAACGGTAGAGTTGGCACTTCATGGTAAAGGTTTCCTAAGCCAATGTAATATAAATTTACTAGCTAATGTAATAGAAATTGACTGCTTGAAATTGAAAACATCTGAACATTCATTATTGTTAACAGGATATATATAATGTGTTTCCATTATAGATATGCTGAATTAATTTCATAAATATGTCTATATAATGGTGAAATCATGCTATATCAAAATAATAATAATAAATATAATGAATGTACAGTTTTTATGTAATAAAACTTAAAACTGATTAAAACAAATGAATATCTGTAGAAAACGTTCAGAATAAATATCTTTAGAACATAAATAGATTATTGCAAATAACTTTAGCTTGATAATCAACAGCAGAGAGCAAAGACTTCATCCCTTATTGTATCTAGGGTTTATAGTAGAGTTCACACCAAACTGTATGCACTACACGGTAACTTCATTGATTATTGAACAACATCCATACACTAAATCAAGCAAATACTGTATTTTGCAGTGATCTAGACATTGATACGTTGTCTCAGTATCTAAGTCTGTCTATAGGTTGAGAGGACATACAGATGTGTTCTTCTGAAATACTCAAAGAACAGAAATACTGTGTTGGTAATATTCAAAATGTTCAATAATCAATGAAGTTGTGTAGTTCTGTTTTGTATAAACTCCACTACAAACCCTGTCTTCACAATAAGGGATGAAGTGCTGAAGTTGCATTCTCTGCTGTTGACTGTAAAACAGATTTATTTCTGCAACAGCTTAGCATTTTATATGATGTTTTCTAAAGTTTGTTGATATTAAAATGCATAGTTTTACCATGAAGAGCCGTCTTTCTGAAACCGGTCTGGACTGTCTTTGTCCTGCTGATTATCAGTACTAAAGTTAATAATCTATTTTGTCTAGATATTTATTTGGTTTTCAAGATATTTATTTGTTTTAAAGTTTTTTATTCCATAAAAACTGTACATTCATTATATTTTTGTTATTATTATTTTGGTATAGCATGATTTCACCATTATATAGAAATATTTATGAAATTAATTCAGCATATCTATAATGGACACACATTATATATATATCCTGTTAACAATAATGAATGTTCAGAAGTTTTCAGTTTCATAGAAAGCAGTCAATTTGTATTACATTAGCTAGTAAATTTGTATTACATTAGCTTAGGAAACCTTTACCATGAAGAGCCATCTCTACCGTTTGGTAGAGCTGAATATCAGAAAAACTATTGGGTCTGTTAAAAAAATGTTTTGGATTATTGTTGTTATTGCCCTAATGAAATAAAAAAATGTAAAGAAATAATTTTTCCATCACTTTTTTCTTGGTGAGGACTTCAAAGGGCTAAGATATCCTTGGTAACCATTAATCTGGTTTTTGGCCTTGTTAGGCTCCTTTTGCATGTGTGACTAGAACTTTAAAGCTAGTGTTACATTTTCAGTTTTCAATTCATTCAAATTCTTTTTTTGTAATATTTTAATAACTGGCAAGCAAATCATGGACAATTGTAAAACCTCTAACTAATGAGTGTACTTGACATTGCAACTCTTATACCTCTCATAGTGGTTTAATATTGTAGTTTTTATATTTTGGGACTCTGAAACATTTTTTAAAGCAGTTAAGTTTGATAGATTCTTTAATCCTGGTGTGAAAAGTCACTGGGCCATAGGTACATGCTAGTACTTACATGGCACTTTGACTGGTTTACTGATACTGAAATAAAGTCAGTGAATCTCACATTCAAAAAGATGGCCATTTTTCCTCCCTCAATTTCAATCCACCCACCTAAAATAGAATGAAATGCCGTAAGGTCTGCTATCTGCTTTTATTGGCCTGAAGCAGAATTACTGCTCTTTGAAATTGTAAACTTAGTGTGTCAGGATTATCTCCTGAGCAGGCCATCTAACCAGCAGGGAAGGTTTCTGTTCTGTGTATTGTGCAATTTACCATGCAGTCTTTAAAAGTCTGAACTTGGATCTGGCATGCACACCATTTCTAACGTTCAGTAATGCACTACTTCATGTGAGAGTATAGCTTGGCACAACCAAGTAGACCTAGCTTATTTAAATATATATCATTTTATTTATCCCATTAAAGCACACATTGGATTGACTAGATTCCCCAAAACACAAGAGCTAAAATTCATGTGGTAAAGCCACTCAAATGTGATAAGTCACAAATCTGTTCTTTGAACAGACATAAAGCACACAGGTATGAAAATTTCACATGTTTAATGCAGGAAGTCTTAAAATGAGGTTTGACATAGAAATGATGGTATGAATAAAAGTAATTGCATTTAACACTACATGATTATCTTTATTCAATGTGTTATTCTTATTTATTTATTTAATTGAGTTATTTATTTACCAGGGACAATGCAATCAACATTGTTGTTTACATTTCAATGTGAAAGTACTGGAGTTTGCCAATAAGATCATTTTCATCCATAGCCCCCGGGCAGGATATAACAAATTAGTGTCCAATGTCATTAGTACCCAAGAGAAATACAGTACATTATAATAAGTACATTACAAAATTGACAGTGCCCAATATCATCAGTACAATGGTTAAACAAGTACTAAAAGAAACATAGCATACAATATAATACATAAATACATGACAAAAGTGACAGAAGTATGAAAAAGCATTAAGATTACGGTAAGTAAAGTGCTGAAAATAGGTGGTTGGATTGCTAGAAGCTGCAAGTCTGATTTGCCTCAAGTCATGTCTTAAAATTAGTGCATTCTCTCTGTTCAATAGGTGAAGTGTTCCAGAAGCAAGTGACTCTAACTGAGAATGCTGTTTGTCCAAACTTACACATCTGTACTGTACAACACAGTCCCCTACAGCACATGCCTTTTTTACAATAGTGCTGCTAATCTGCTTTGTGAACTGGCTCAGTGGGGGAGAAGCAAGACCATGTAGCACCTAAAAGACAAGGCAAGCATCTGCAAAATTTTAAAACTGCCAAAGTTAAAGAGGTTGTAATTTTTATTATGACAATGGTGGTAGCTATGGGCCTTTCTATCAAGAGTTCTTATTGTCTGTTTTTACAGGGACTCAATTGGTTTCAGAGTTGTAGTGTTTGTTTGAGACCACCTTGTGAAACAGTATGTTATATGTGAAAGGATCAAAGCATACATAGAGAGCTTGGCTACCTCTGTTGTTAAATATGGTCTGACATGTGTCTAGAATTAGCCAAACTGAATTTGATGGTGTTGGTGATTTTTTAAACCTGCCTTTTGAATGTCAGCTTAGGATCTAGGATGATTTCAAGATTTTAAAATCAGACACCTCAGTGATCTTTTCTATACATACATAATTATTTGTTCTGAATATGTTCCTTCTACATAATGCATTGATCTGGTTCTAGCCCTACATGCTCCACCACAGTGATCATTCAGTGGTTTGTTTTCATCAGTGAAATGTCTTATCAAATGTAACAGCAGCTTTAAATATGAGAGAAGTTTTGAAAATAATCTGTAATAATTGAATCTCATAATAGTGTCACACCTTCGTCTTAGAGGGCTGAGGGAATATATCATATTGAAACAGTTATTTTTATATTATATGATATTTATATATAATTATATTTACTGGAAAGTCTCGCTAAAAAGAAGCAGCAGTCAGCTTCTCCAAAGATATTTATTGAAATGTTTACAAACCATGCACTTTTGTAGATAACCCTGACAAAATGGCCAGAACACAAAGGCCTATGAGACCTACAGTGTCTTAAGTATCACTGATGAACAAGATGATTAAAGATTTTACATATGTTTGCATCACATTGGCTCTGATGATATTTATAATACAATTAATGTCTTAAAAAGTTGGATATGTAGGAAAACAAAAGACATAGACCATTTGAACAAGGTTCCCAACACCTATAGAATACAGTGAAAGTAGACATTACATAAATGTGGTAAGATCAAGTCCAATTGTACATTTATTAAGTTTAAGCCCTTGAGTGATCAACCGACTCTCTATAGCCAAATATTTGGTATGCATTATTATATTACATGTAAAGCAACTTTAGTTAAATCACATTTACATTAAATTGTGTACATCCTGCTCATAGCCTTTTGGACAGTGATACTGACATTTCTGCTGACAGACATTATTAAGATAACACACTGTTCATAATTCATTGTCCTGAATTATTGCAATGTTTTATTAACCCTCTGAGGCTTGCTCTTATGTTGGTCTCTATCATCTATATTTTTTCTGACCAGAGCCAGGACTCTTATTTTGATCTCTTTGGTTTTCAATGAATATACAATAGGATTGATGCAGGGCGGGATGCAAGAAGCCAGTGACAAACTCAGCACACGCTGATCTGGGTCAATGAGACGCAGATAAAACCCAATAGAGAAAATGGTCATAATAGGAATGTAATATACAGCAACAAGGATGATATGCTCAACACAAGTAGCCAGAGCTTTTACCCGACTGTCTAAAGATTTCATCTTGAACACAGTCACCAGGATGCTGACATAGGACAGAAGAATAAAAGATAAGGGGCCAACCTGACTAACCAAACTCGAAATTGAAGCCACCGACCAATGCAAAGTGTAATCATTGCAGGCGAGTCTAAACACAGGTGCATAGTCACAGAAATAGCTGAACACTCTGACAGAATTGCAGAAAGACAGTCGAAGTCATTATACCTGTTGCAAACGCAACTATTCCAAGAGCAATACACCAACTCAGGCCAACAATACAAGACATGCTCTGCAGTGTGTTAATTGAGTTGTGACGCAGAGGGAAACATATTGCAATAAACCGGTCATAGGCAAGTATAGCCAGTGCATATGACTCCAAAGTCCCAAAAGTATAGTAAACAAACATTTGTACCAAACATAAGTTGAATGGAATAAAATTGTCTTTAAGGAGAAATACCTTTATCATGCTAGGAATAAGACATGAGTTAAGGATGATATCAATCACTGCGAGGTTGACAATAGCAAAACACTTTGGAGTGTGTAAACAACGATTACTGGTTATGACATAGATCACCAAAGTATTGCACAGCAATGTCACCACATAAACAAACGCTAGAAAGATGAAGTAGACATTGATGAAGGGATATGTCTCAAATCCGATGATATAAAAACCTGGAGGATGAATGATGACAGAATCGTTGAAAACAGTCCTGAGATAAGACATAGTTGAACTTCACAGGCTGTGAGCTGGAGGACGCCCTTTGCATAAAGTCCAGTCTGACAAAGATGGAAGTAATTTCACATTACAAAGATGGAGTTTAAAGGCTGCATCATATTCATGCCATTATGATAACATCTGAGTCTAACATTGTTTCAAATACATTCTAATTAAGTTTGAACATGCGTAACTGTACTGAAAGTCTGTAAATGAAGCTTACCTGGATCAACACTAAATCTGTGTGATGCTGACTCCAACAGCAACTCACAGATGGCTGCATGTCTGAGTGTTGGACAGTGGAAGATATACTTTCCTTTTGGATCTCCAGAGATAAAGCTTCCTACTCATACTGAAATAGTCAGTCTCTTAATAATGTTAATTTGAGCCATGGAGAGCAGCCCTTCCCCCCTTCCCCCACCTAACAGTGGCTTAGGCCTACCCAAAGTCTGTTACGCAACTGGAAACAACTCATTCTTTACCTACCCACAGCAAGATTTAAAACAACTCTGTCAGCAATAATTAATATTATTATTATTTATCTTTCCATGGTATTTGTGTTGAAGTCACAACTAGGCAATAAATAAAACTACACATAGCCCCTTTAATGCATGATTGGAATGATAGTTAAATAGTTATGGGGCTATTATTTTTAAATCTTGTTTTCATTTTTTAAAAATCTTTGTGATGGCCAGGCCTAATAATGCCTAATGAGAGCAGTTATGTGGCTTATTTTGATTAAACTTATTATGCACTCAAAACAAATGTCCAACTGCTGTTTTGAATTGTGATTTAATGAGTTTGATCATCTCACTAACCCTTCTCAAGGCAAGGATACTGTACAAGTACTCAGCCTGAATTAAATTTGATCTTACCCAGTGAAATAGTCAACTTTGTTCATCCAAAGTGGCACATAATGAGAGCTGAGTCCCCGATCAATATATTGCCCCAACTTGATGAGAATGACCTCAACAACCTCTTGTGACTAGATAAATAAATCAGGATCATCCTCAATTTAAATACTGATTGATGCGGACACTTCTGTTCGGTCACATGAAACTACACATGCACCTTTTAAAGCTGTGGTCAGTCATTGTAATCCAATCAAGGTTGTCAAATTTAGTCTGGACTAATTTTCCCTATGCAATAATTTAGAATTTTCAATGTATTTGGTAAACAAACGGTTAAAAGGTCTTGTTTTCTACTATGTGTCCAATGTGTTTTTAAGTTTTGAAGAACATGTCCTCTCCCCTCTGTGCCTCAAAGTGGTTTGGTCTGCATACCCTTTTCAGACCCTCAGCAACATTTTTTCAGCAACTAAAGAATTATCTAGTGACTTCTTTAGAGCATCAGGGAGAAAGAATACAAATGTCTAAAGTCTATTATATTGTTGGCATATTTTATTATTAATCTCAGTCAACACTTTCCCTCTCCTCGCACCGTGTGTGAGAAGTGATTGGAAGTTACTATAATTACCAGGAAACTCTGTATCTCAGTCGCTCTGAAACGTCACAATGACACATGAAGCTACAGGGTGGGGTGGTAGATAAGCCACAGACTTTGTAGTACTGAAGTTGTGTTTAAATGAACACTATAGGTGTAGGTCTGGCCATTGGCGACTATCTATGATTTTCTCTGTAGCTGTAAAGGTCAGAACATCATACTCATTATAGCGACTAATAATCTACTACTACATTTATATCGTGAGTGGTCAGCAGTGGTCCTAGCAAACGTGTGGCAAGTGTGTAGTGGTGTGGTTCTCAATGGTTCTGGTGGGTCAGGTTTGGCTACAATTAGACATCCATGACACATCTTTCAAAATATCTTGGCTGCTTTATTTATGCCATGCCACAAAGCTTGGTTCTGAGGTGTTGTTTGGTTCCCACTAATTCAAAGTGTCCTCGTAAAGTCTTTGTCCTCGTGCTCAGGCTTGTAGATTCTGCGGCAGCAAAGGACTATGTATCCTACTACACACAGTTCATTCGGAACTGCCGCATATGATTTAAAGTTCTCATTTGTAATGGCCTTATGTACCTCCACTAATTCTGGGTCAGTCTTTTGGATCAAATTACCCCATCCCTGCTATTTTAATTGTGTCATCCAGCTGTTTAAGGTCTAGCCTCATAATGTATCTTTCTAAAACACTAACACATGTGTAAGATTTTTTCAAACCTATCTGCAATTGTTCAGACAAAAGAATCAGGACTCCTTGAACATAAAAAAATCACTTTGAATGGCAAAAAATAGTTTTTCTATCTTAAATGTGCTTATCACTTATCCCATGGGCCTTTCTATCACAGGGTGAGTAAAATGGATGTCTCTTCAAAAATGTGTGGTCACATGACCAATTTGTCTATGGTTGCCGAGAAACAAGGGGTGGCTCAACTTCCCCACAGGCTCAAATCACCCCGCTCTCCCCTATTCTAAAGTCATGCTGCGGTCTGATCTATGCATGCACATGGTTTGGATCGCTGACTGTATATAGCTTTTAATGGTTTATGGTCTGTGATTAGATCAAACTTCCTGCCACACAAATACAGATTTAGCCTCTCACAGGCCCACCGCAGAGCTAAGGCTTCACACTCTGAGTACCTCCACTTGTAGTCTGTCAGGCTGCGGCATAGCAAACAGGTACTATCTCTCCCCAGCAACAGTACTGTGCTTACACCTAAAGGACTTACATCTGCTGTTACCTTGGTTGGTGCATCCTTGGTAAAGTAGGCTAGATCAGCTCTGGCTAGTTCACCCTATTAAAGCTTGAACTGCTTTGTTCTGGTCCAAAGTTGGATAGTGTGTGCTTTCTGGTCAGGCATTGTAGTGGCTCTGACAGTGTTGCAAACTGTGATTTGAACCAACAAGTCCCAGGAAGCTCTCACGTGTGTGGTGTTCTCTGGTTCTCTGGCTTCAATTACAGCTCTCACTCTCTTCTGTTGGTTCAATACCTTTCTCTGACAGAAGTATCCCCATAAATAACTGTCCATGCGGAACTGACATTTTTGTGGATTCAGTGTTTGTCCACATTCTGGGAGTCTCCTCATGGTCGCATGCAGGCATTTATGTGATTCCTGGTCTGCTGTGTGTACTATTACATCATATGAGATGTGCTCTAAAGCCTCCCGGAGGTTGTACCTCTACCTTCACGTCTCTCTGGATCCATTATTCCAAAACTGAATGAACTGACTCTGGCCCTTTTATCTATCTATTGAAGCTTCTGATTGGTGTGTTATCAATTATAACTCTTTGTGTTTCCACCTGGATAGTTGTGTGCTAATTGAGCTCAACCTATGCTGATTGAGTGAACAATATTGAACCATAGTGTTTCCTAAATGACCACATGGTGTATGCAATGAGAAATGAAGGGATTTGTGTGTTTAGGGAAATGGGTGTACATTTTGAAATATGGAGTTATGGTTTTGACATTTTATTTCAAAAGCCTAGATATAGTGTTTAAGCACTTGAGAAAAACTTGAAACAAGTTTTTTATAACTGCTTACACATGTTTTCAAAACTATGTCTCCTTTTTTCAAACCCTACATACAAAATGCTAAATGCTAATATGTCCTTTAAAATGAAACACAGCATTAAAAATGCCAAAAACACATCTCAAAATGAACACTTTTTTTCATAATAGTAAATGTTTGGATATACGATGCACACACTGTTGTTCTAAATCTAAAGCTCTTTTGTCTTTCATAGCCTTATGTGTACATTATCATACAATGTTCTAGAGTGGCGGCTCAATGGATGAAACTATGCCTTTGGTGTGAGAGACCGGGTTCAATCCCCCACTGTGACCCATCCACCATTGTGTCCCTGAGCAAGACACTTAACTCCTCGTTGCTCCAGAGGCATGCTGTGACCTCTGACATGTATAGCAATTGTAAGTTGCTTGGATAAAAGCGTCAGCTAAATGAATAAATGTAGAGTGAAAGTAATTTGCTGAGAGGGGTTGAAAAGTACACTGTAAACACCAATAAAATGTTGAAACAGAAAATATTTATTTGGCAAAACATTACAGTTGTAACAGTAGCAAAACATTGTATACAGCAGTATACAAGAAACAAAAACTATAAACATACAGTATGTAAACCAAAAGTATAATTTTTTAGAATAAAGAAAAAAATTTGTGTGTGTGTGTGTGTGTGTGTGTGTGTGTGTGTGTGTGTGTGTGTGTGACAGAGGCCAACAGAGGCCAACGAGTAAATCTCACTTCCCGGCACCTTACAGTTTTTTATTACAACTGCTTACACACGTTTTCACGTTATCTCCTTTTTTCAAAACTCTACACACAATTTCCCAAACTGCTCACACCAAATGCAAAATGCCTCATATGTTATTCAAAATGAAACACTGCACTCAAAATGCCATAAAAAAGTACCAAAATCAAGCATTTGCATCAAACACTTTTTTCAAAAAGATGATTGGTTAAACCATTTACACAAAGTGTTTTATACAGCAGCATACAATAAAATGAAACCATTGACATATATAATCCATAAACACATCCCAAAATTAAGCATTGGCATTAGATGGCAAACACTTTTTTCATAATAGTAAATTATTGTATATACCATTTATACACTGTTTTTGTAAATCTAAAGCTCGTTTGTCTTTCAAGCTTATATCTACATTTCCATACAATGTTCTAGAGTGAAAGTAATCTGCTGAGAGGTTCTGAAAAGTACACTGTACACACCAGTGCAATGTTGAAACAGAAAATATTAATTTGGCAAAAACATTACATTGTAACAGTAGCACGGTGTTGTACATAAACATGTAAAAAAAAATAAAAGTATAATTTTTGTTGCTAAAGATTAATACTTATTTTAAAATACTGCACTGCTGAAACCATGACCATTAGATTGTAACAACCTGTTCTAATTTGTCAAATTATGGATGCCAATTTAAAACGACTCAAGTTGGCTGAACTTTCAGCTTCTCCCATTGTCAACCTGTGGTTGATCACATGATGAAAAAGTGTGACCCTGACCTCATCAGTGATAGCTCTCCTTCCTTCTCTTCTTTGCCCTCATCCTGTTCCAAGTCCTCTTCTTCTAACTCTTCCTCCTTGAACTTGTCCTCATTGTCGTCCCCTGCCTCTCTGTCCATTGTTGGCATCCAGTGTTCAAAACAGGGTGAGTTCAATCTCAAAACGTTTTGCACCGGTTTGCAAGTTTTCTGATTGAACGACATGTTTGTTCTGCAACGGGCTTCGAGGTATGTTTTCTCCCGTTTGGTGGGCATGTCTCAGTTGTTACCCCATCAGCTGAAACTAGTTTGTGTTATAAAGGCAGGAAAATGCAGTGCGCTTGCGTACACAACGGGGTCTTCAGGGGACCACCGTTTCCGTTGAAAGAAATGTTTTGCAACGTTTTGTCAGTGCTGAACTCGCCCCAGGTAATCTGACTTTTGGCCTATAGTCTTCTGGGGCCAGTTGTTCAAAACATTTAATCTGGATCAAAATGATCCGGATTTGGAAATCCCATTTCTTCCTATCCAGGATCAGGTAATCCGTCTTACTTTTATGCCGGTTTTTCAAAGCAACATTGGACTGGATCACCCTGATCCAGATACACAGTTTTCAAGATTACCAAATCCGGATTACCAGTGCTCTAAATGGGACAACATATTACAATGTGTGCTACCAGCTTTGTAAAGAACAGGTAGAAGAGCCAACATGGGATCACTGTAAGTGTTTCTTATTTTGAGACAAAACACAAAAATAACATAAACATCCACTTCTAATCATAATTTATTTTATGACCCACATCTGGACTAGCCCACATTGGGTTGCACTCTCCAAAAATTAAAAGTATAGTGTATGCAATGGCTGACATCAATCATATTTAGCTGCCTAGATATACAATGTTAGCAATTGGATATAATGGCATAGTGAGTACACTGTCATTTGACAAGATGTCCTTGCATTTTGACTGTTTTAGTCTAAGCCATGAGGAACCTTTTGTTTTGATTAAAATAATTTATTCATTGATGGGTTTATTTTCATTGGAAACAGGGATTTACTTTTGATTGAGTAATCACCTTTTGCAGGTCACATGGAGCAGTGTGCTGAATGTACCACATGGTGTGAGGATTGTACTTAAGAGTTTTGACAAACTCTTTTCCGTAAATGAAACGTTTGTTTCCGTAAATGAGACAAATCAATTGAGAACTCCAACCTTGTTCTCGGCCTTGTCAGGCTCCTTTTGCATGTGTGGCTAGAACTTAAAAGCAAGTGGTATATTTACAGTCATTTAATTCAAATTCTTATTTGTAATATTTTGTTAAACAGGGAGTGCACGTGAACCATGGATAGCAGTAAAATCTCCCACTAATGAGGGTACAGTTCATTCACATGATTATGCGTCATGTTCGTAGTAAGACATTGGTTGTTGCATTGCAGCTCATGTACCTCTCACAGTGGTTTAATAAATAACATTTCATTTTTATATTTTGGTACTCTGAAACATTATTTTTAGCAGTTAAGTTTGGTAGATTCTTTAATCCTGGTGTGTGAAGTCACTGGGCCGTATGGCACACGTCAGTAGCTACTTACAGGACACTTTGACTGGGGTTTACTGATACTGAAATAAAGTGAATCTCACATTCAAAGGGAATGAATTTGAATTCACCCTCCTAAAATATAATAAGCCTGCCACAAGGTCTGTTATCTGCTTTTGTTGGCCTGAATCAGAATTACTGCTCTTTGAAATTGTAAACTAAATGTTATTTATCAATAAAAGCACACATTGGATTGAATGGATTCCCCAAAACACAAGAGCTAAAATTCATGTGGTGAAACCACTTAAATGTCACAAATCTATTCGTTGAACAGACATAAAGCACACAGAAATGAAATGTTAACATGTTTAATGCAGGAAATCTTAAAATGAAGTCTGACACAGCAATGATGGTGTGAATAAGAGCAATTGCACATAACATTATCAGAGGTCAGGACAGGACACCTTTATGGGAAGGGTGCATCTTATTATATATACATAATTATTGCTCTGAAAATGTTCCTTCCGCATGATGCATTGATCTGGTTCTAGCCCTAGTGTTTGCATGTTCTCCCCGTGTCCATGTGGGTTCTCTCCGGGTGCTCCGGCTTCCTCCCACCATCCAGACATGCAGGCTAGGTTAATTGGTGTCTCTAAATTGTCCCTAGGTGTAAATGTGAGTGGTTGTCTGTCTACGTGTGGCCCTGCGATGGACTGGCGACCTGTCCAGGGTGTGCCCTGCCTTTCGCCCAATGTCAGCTGGGATAGGCACACCAGCCTCTTGTGGTTGAAATAACAACAAACATTAAAAAAAGTTTTTCTCAAGTTATAAAAACAGGAGAGAAAACAATTTAGATCAGATTTAATTAAAATTCCAGTGCTCTTTGGTGGACAAACTATTTAATAAAGACACTGTTTCTAAATGAATGATAAATCACATTTATCAGTTGGGAGCGTACACTTGAAAGTCCAAGAGAGGATTTTTTGTAGCAGCTGTTACTTGATAGTTTCATTACAAATAATTAAATCAGGT
This sequence comes from Lepomis macrochirus, assembly GCA_024633595.2. Lineage (NCBI taxonomy): Eukaryota > Metazoa > Chordata > Actinopteri > Centrarchiformes > Centrarchidae > Lepomis > Lepomis macrochirus. Next base: position 16,057,576 of record JALXJV020000021.1, on the reverse strand, counting down.
GCAGTCTTTCCACCTCAAGAAGGTCCTCAGAATGGTGGGGTGGGAGAAGGGGGATGAGTTCAGCTGGGCGCAGACTCAGTGGAGGTTGGCTGCTGCTTCATCTGTTGTTCTTTACGGGATTTTTGGTAATTCATCATGCAGTCTTTAAAAGTCTGAACCTGGCTCTGGCACGCTCTCCAGTCCTGGTGTTCAGCCATGCACTCCTGCACAGCATAGTGGAGCTCGGCACAGCCAGTGCGGGATATCATCCGTTCAACAGGGTCATCCTCATCCTCGTCTTTCCGGCTGCGGTCGTGGGGTGAAGGGGAGGCCATCCTGTTTCAATGCACGGTGCTGACTCAGTGGGTCTGCTGAGGACAACACATGATGATCATTAATCAACAAGTGATAATACCATTTTAGGTTCAACCACAGAACATCAAAGCTGTTTCTACAACATGCCCTGGCTCTTTGGGCCTCTTAGCAGTGAAATGTATATTTAAATCTCCGGCTGTAATATCTGTAGTAATATAACTTTCTTTAAATGGGAGTTTTGGACAACAATTTTTCGGTAATTTTACGCTACATTTTAAGTTTAATAATATGGACATGAGTCTTTATGGTTGATGGTCAATATATCCTGTTTTAGGGCTGGGCAATAAAACAATAATGATAATTATCGAATATAATTTTCCTCAATATCAATATAATAAATGTTCAGTATATCGTCAATCAATATTTCGCTTAATTCATTTGAATCACGAACAAATTAGCACTTATTTTTTCTATTAAAATATTTTGTTGAGGAAAGTGGGACTGAAAAAAAGATTTACTAATCGTATTTGTTGAAAAATATTTTATCATAATGGTTTTGATCGTTCTGCCTCAGATTTGTGAAGTGATCCATTGTTCGGCATCAAGTGTTTGTCACATTCTGACTATTAAGAAACGTCTAACCAAATAGTTAACCATCTGGTTTCTTCACCTTTCACTCAGGATCATAAATCAGCCTTTAAACTTGAAAGAAATAATGATTTGATGTATATTGTGGTAATTATCAATATCAAATGATCTGAAATGTTTTTGTCGTGATAACATTTGTGGCCATATTGTCCGGCCCTATACTGTCTGGTAATATACTTTGTGTGTGTACAGATATAAATAAAAAATATATATCAGAAAATGCTTTTGTGTAAAGGCATTTATTGTTTTTACCAACAAATATATAATTGGTGCAACACCTGTATGCTGCTGCAGTAGTGGAATGTAATTACATTTTCTCAAAAATTGTACAGTGGTTGAATTTCCTTATTTGTTCATTTCTCTGAAAACTCCACAACATAGGCTGCTTTATGCCCTGTATGTTAGCACAATGGAACTTGTATTTTACTTGAGGAATCAATAGACGCAGTTCCTTTACAGCTTAAGATTTTACATACTAAAACATATAATGTGGAAATGTGAGCAGATCTCTACCTGGGCCAGTTGATACATTAAAGTGCTTACATGAAAATGCATAACGTTAACCAATATATTGCACTCACACATTCTGTACTTTTACATTTGATAATTTAACGTTAAGGAGGACTAATGTTACACTGTGATGATAATGTTTTTGAACTTTTACTTGAGTGAAGCCAGGACTTACTTACTTGTCCTGACTTATTTTAAAATTGTTGTATGGCTACTTTCATTTAAGTGCGGTAGGTATAGAGAGGATACTCTACAAAATACGACCCCAGCAGAAGTTGGAAACCGAAGACATGAAGTCGCGTGACAGAAACAGTGCACGCTCCCTAAGTTCAACGTTACCTAGTGTTACATCGTTTACATTATCGAGAATGGTCCTTGCTAAGACAACCATACACTTTACTCTTCCTCTTTCTCACCTGTTAATCCTGTCCGTAGAGACACTGAAATTAAGTTCCCATCACCTGCATAACTCTGGCCTTTTCACAACCTGCCGCTATTGGGCTTCCGCGGAGGACACATTTGAGCGCAGGACCAAAGTGTAACCGTGAAATAGTTCCGTGGATGACAGTTCCGCTACACATCGAGAACCAGTCTTCTTCTTCTTCTTTAGAGTTTATCGGCAGCTTGCATCCATTATCGTATCGAGAAGAATAACACTGACAATAAGAACTGTCATGGAATATAACTAAATGCATTTTCTAAAGTTCCGAGGTCTGCTTCAGTACAACATTGAAGTAGGCTACTTACTTGAGTATTTCCATTATATGCAACTTAATAGGCTATACTCCACAACTTCTCGGGGGAAAATATTGCTCTAACTGTTCTAAACGATAAAATAGAATTATTGCCTAGCCCTAGAGTTTAACTGTTAGTTCCTTATTCACATCGCAAAGAATTGATGACCATCCACAGTGTCGTCACTGGTTAATTTGAACAATTATGAGCAGTTTGTTTTCAGTAAATGTAAATGGGGCAGGAGGAGATTTATACAAAAAACATTATTTTGGATATACTAGCAAACATGTATAAAAGAAATACTTTTGTGACATTTTCATAAGATGCTCTTGATGTTTGCAAATGTAAGACCCTTTGTGAACTGTGTTTGTACAAAGTGAAACAGTGACAAACGTATGACAAAATATTATCTATTGCATAATGTTCCCCTAGGGATGCATTTGTCATTAAACAGCCATGGTGAGCCAAAACAAAATTGTTTTAATGATCCCAGTTTTTGATGCCAGCACCAGAGCATGTTGGTTAATGGCCTCAACTTTAACAAGCAAACCATTTACTGTTTAAAGTTCAGGCTAATTAATCTCAGTTGCACACATTAGGAATGTAAACAATTAAAAATGGATGGAAATGGGTGTACATTCAGCCTTTTTATTTTATCAAATTACACTTGCTTTTTTTCCAAAAGGCTAGGGGCAAGCCTGGAGCAAGGGAAAAGCCTGAAGTCTTTTTCTTGATAATCCACCAAGTGTCCTCTGACTACCTTTTGTTTAATTACATGATATGTATGTGAGATGTAACCTACTAGTTCTGTTTTCTCATAAATTGTAGACCTTCTTAAATTACTTCCAAACACTTTCAAACTCATTCAGACTTTAAACTCAATTCAACAGTGATTACTGTACACGCATAGTTAACTTAAGAATAACATATTAGAAATAAATAAATTAGAATCCCTTTTAATCCCCTTTTGGACCACTTCATCGTAATATATTTGTTATGACACACACACACACACACACACACACACACACACACACACACACACACACACACACACACACACACACACACAGGTCCGGAATAAATACAAGCACATAAAGGGACCACGCAGTTGTTGTGGAGAGATGTTAGAGCGACGGCGCTGCCACATAGTCAGGCAGGTCCATTGCTCTAGGGATCCTCTGCAGTGCCAATGAGGTGAACTATATCTACCAGTCCACACTCTGTAGTTACTGGTTGTGTTGAACTAGTAGCCCTCCAGCTCCCAAAAGAGTGAGCTGCTTTAGGCAAATCTCTTCTTGTGACCACAGAACTCTAAAGCTATGTTTAAATTATAGGTCTCATTTCAGTAGCCTACATTTTTTGTTTGTAATTATTTTATTTTGTCCAACATGATGCTCATTTGAAACATTGGCAGATGTGCAGTAAAATCTGTCAATGATGTGAGCATTTAACTCACTGAACCACTTGCATAATGTTGTTTATGGTAAACAATTATGCATTTTAATAATCTCTCTATACTTATACTGCACTGAACTGTAGCACAGAATGTTCCTGTTTAAGCAGTTAACATTGGTCCATATTGTGTCTATAGGTGTATGATCTGAGTGTAACTATTTAAAACATTATTATATTAAAAAAGGTTAAATATTTATTCTAGAAAGTGATCTAGCATGCATTGGTTGCATACATATCGCTGCTCAAATACAGTTCATTTCTCTACCACATTCTCTCCTGCAAGTCTTAAACTATGAGACTTACACCAATTTATGGTGTAATGTACCCTGGGAGCGAGCTTAACTGAACTTAAAAATGTATTACTACTACTACTACTACTACTACTACTACTACTACTATTACTAATAATAATAATAATAATAATATCACATAATATGTTAATAATTTATTTTTTATGACTTAAAAGTGCATTTCTGATGAGAAACAACCAGTGTGCTGAATGAAAAGCTTTACAAGTACTTCAGGTAAGCACAATAATGAGACCTTCTGTTTAATTAAAGACAATTTATCAGGGATGTAAATGTGACACATACAGGAAAATAGTGAAGGAGTGATTCAGACAAGAGTGTTTTGGGTAACAGATAAGGGACAGAACAGTTAAATGTACAAATATTGAATTATATTTCAATACAACAAAGTATATTTGATGTATAAATAGCTGTAAGTAATATAGAGTTACAAAATAATCAGGACATGTATCTTACTCACTTGTTTAATTTGGTAAGTATTTTTTAGGCTATTGGTAGAAAATCAAATAAGGATAAATATTAAGAAAAAAAATTCAATATTAAACAAAATGACACTGCAAATGTGTGGGAACCTGGCTGTTTTAAATGCTGATGAATAAGAGAGTATTACAATCACAGATTGCTTTTGGATGGAAGACAAAGTTGTCAAGGCCGTGTTTTCATTCTCTGGACCAATGACAGGGCTCTTGTTTTTATCTCTTTGGTTTTCCAAGAATATACAATAGGATTGATACAGGGTGGGAGGCAAGAGGCCAGTGACAGACTCATCACACGCTGGTTTGGGTCAATGGACCGCACATAGAGCCCGACAAAGAAAATGCTGAATGTAGGAATGTAAAATACAGCAACAAGGACTAGGTGCTCAATACAAGTGGAAAAAGCCTTTACGCTACTGCTTACTGATTTCATCCTCAACACAGTCGTCAGGATGCTGGCATAAGACATAAGAATAAAAGTAAATGGGGTCAACAGATTGACCATACTAGACGTTGAAGCCACAGACCACTGCAATGTGTAATCATTACAGGCGAGTCTAAACACAGGTGCATAGTCACAGAAGTAGCTGAACACTCTGACAGAATTGCAAAAAGACAACTGAGTCATGATCGCCGTGCTATATGCCACTCTTCCCAGACTGTAAACCCAAGTCATGCCGACAATACAAGACATGCTCCGCATTGTGTTGATTGAGTTCTGACGCAGAGGGAAACATATTGCAATCAACCTGTCATAGGCAAGTATAGCGAGTGCACACGACTCCAGAGATAAAAAAGAATAGTAGACATACATTTGTAATAGACACAGGTTGAATGGAACAAAGTTGTCCTTAAAGACAAATGTCTTAATCATGCCAGGAATAGTGGTTGTGTTTAAGATGACATCAATTACTGCGAGGTTGACAACAGCCAGGAACTTTGGAGTGTGTAAGCAGTGGTCATTGGCAATTATGTACATCAACAAAATATTGAACACTAGTGTAAACACATAAACAAATGCTAGAAAGATCATGTAGACACTGATGTAGGGAAATGACTCAAATCCGATGATGTAAAAACCTGGAGGATGAATGATGACAGAGTCATTTAAAACAGTCCTGGGATGAAACATTGTTAAATTCCACAGGCTGCGTGCTGGAGGACAGCCTCAGGTCCACGGTGTATAAAAGCTCTCTATTCTAAAAAGGATGAAAGACAGTACATCTTACAACTTATCACACTATCCACACCAGTCACATACTTCAAATGAACACATTTACAGTTAATTTACATTACATTTACATTACACTTAATAATGTATTATCATTAAGTCAAGCAGATGACGGAACACATTGCAAGTGTGGCTCACCTGTTTTATTACACAATGTGACTCCATATGATGCAGACTCCTATAGCAGCCATTGAATGTCTCGTGTCAGACCTGCATGCAGAGGGAAATATGTCCTCTTCTTTTATCCCCAGAGATAACAAGAAGTCTTCTCATTAAGAATAATACTGATAAACAATCAAGTAATGAGCAGTGCCCTCTTACTAAAATTACAGGTTTATCCACAGAGAGTGGTGTATTGTCTTCCAACTTCTTACAGGAAAAACAAACATGTAATTGTTTTTTTGTGATTGTAAGCACTTCATCACGCTTTATCTCAAGAGCAAGAAAATGTGTACTATATAAGTTATATTCTTGTCTTTACAAATATTAGCAATTTAAGCAGGTCTTTATTTCCATCAGACACAATTAGTAATTTACTGTCTACTATTGAGTCCATGTGTGATGAGAACCATCAATCGATGTGAGTGATATTCGATTGTGCCTTTTAAGAAGGAATTAATGAACAAATATATATTAAATATAATATAGTTGTTGGTTTGGTGTTGACAGGATGTCAGGACCACGGACAGAGACTAGATTTACTATCATTGCTAGGAGGCCAGTTTCAGTGAGACAGACAGCAGTCAAAGGTAGATTAACCCTTGATATAATGCTGTCGCCATTTTAGGAGAATGTGTAAATGTTTTCCATTGAAAGATAGATGTAGATGAAACTGATTAACTTTTATATGTTCGTCTGAGACACTTGAATAGGCTTTTTGAGTCAGAGACCCCTTGACCAGTCAGGTCTCTAAATTGTCTTTGTGGTTGAAATGGTGTTTCTAAACCTAATGTCTTGAGACTCAAGTTTGTTTGAAAGACCCAGAGATGAGGCAGGAGTTCAAGTTCAAAAAGCAGAGTAGTTTCATTTCATTTTCATTTCTTTATGTGTCTGTGTGTGTGGTTTACACGCTGCAAAAAGAGAACAAAATTATTAACATTAAATCAAATATCTCAACAGAAACTGTGTGTGATAACTTAAATCAACTAATGCATAACAGGACACACACAACATGGCTGAGGAGGAACAAAGGGAGGAAGACAGCATAGGTAACCTCTTTTTAAGGTAAAGTGATTACACCTGAGCAAATTTAAACATACCCCATCTTAGATGATGACTCAGACATATCTATTACTCTGCCTGCAGCTGCTAAACATCTTGAACTTAAGGGTTGACTCGGAGGTCCTCAGTCCATCCAACAAGATGTTCTACAAGTGTAAGGAACCACAATAGCTTTCCACATCTCACCAGAGCCAGCAGGAGACCTGCCAACAATTTGTAAAGAATGCATTCACTGCCAATGAACTTAGTATGTCCAGCTACTGCACTACAGTTACGTTACCCTCAACCCCAAGGGTTTACCATGGCCTTGGACCTCAGATCAACAGAGTTCAGCCACTTGTTCCCATACCACCCGATCATCACCTCCCCATTCCCATTGAACCTGTGCCCACTGGCCCTCCAGGAGCCGCAGCTGGAGTCTGCACAGCCTTTGGATGGGCCATGCAAGGCCTTCAGGGCTGAGCCTGCCTACTTCACAAGGGCAACTTCTGAGGCGGAGGATCAAACAGCTGATGCGATCATAGGATGAGGGGTCATAGGATGTCTGAGATGGCTGAGATTGAAGCACGGTGAGTAACTGACATGGAGACAGGAATAAAAGGAAAATAAAGCTGCTCTGTATTTTAAACTTGGATTCCTGCCCCATCTATTGTGTCTCAAACACACTTAAGTCTACCTGCTAGACATTATGTTTGAAGTGAATGAATAACTAAAACCTTTCTCATGCATCACCCTCCTTCAGGGGGAAGTTATCATCGAACAGGAGGTAATGACTGCATCTGACTCCCTAGAGTCTTTCTAATGAACACAGTTTGAGATTTCATCATCTGAGAATGCAGGTTAATGACCCTTCTTGTAACAAACAAACCTTTTACTGTATAAACATTAGTCTAATTAATCTCACCTGCATCTATTAGCAGGCCCTGCAGTCTCACATTTGAAGGGAAATAGAAGGGAAATTGGGGCCCATGTGCATTGTCAGCTTTCCCCCAAGTGTACTTCTTCTGAAATAACAAGTTAAGATTCTTTCAACTATACAGTAACGCATCATTTGATTTTTTTGGAGGTTGTGTAAAATTTTGAAACACAAACGATTCCAAAAGTGTGATTTTACAGTCATGATGGTAGGATAACACGCCAATACACTTGGACCTAGCAATTTTTTGTCTGCCATGTTCAACCAAGACTAATAAAAATGCATTACTAGTTGACTGACTATTTACTGTTAAGTGATGGGGCACAAAGAAATTTAAACAATCATGAGTCTCTGAAAAACATTCACAATTTGTATTAACTTGGAGTGTGTGAAGTGACATAACAAAATATAACGACATTGACAGTGAATTTCCCGAGAGGGCTTTTATCACCAAACAATGGGAGGACATGGTGACCCCAGACAAAAGGATTCTCTCCTGCCTCTTTGACTCCTGGGAACCCTCCTAATGAGCCTTATTTGTGATGTCATTTGTGATGTCAAAGGATGCTGGTTAATGACTGTCTCCCTGTAACAAACAAACGTTTTACTGTTCAGACTTAAGCCTAATTAATCTCATTTGCATCTATTAGGGGGTTTTGCAGTCTTGTAATTAAACTGTAATGGGAAGGGGTTTACACTGATATTAATGAGTCATTAGTGTTCTTGAAAAGCTCTTTGTCTAATAGTCACCTCTTCTCTGAAGGGCTGTAAAAGTTAGGCCATGCGATCTCAGCCCCTACAGGCCAGACGCCCTTTCTGCAGTCACCTTTCTATTATTAGTAGGCTAAGTGTTTATTGGCACAAACAATAAGTGCCAATAAACTTTAGATTGTGTTCACAGTTACTTGCTGTGTTATGCTGTGTAAGGCCCAGCAAAGAGGCTAGCATGATCCACTAGAACAGAGCTAATAAGAGCTGTTTATTGTGCAACACAGCAGTAGTCTATACAAAGTAAAAAAAACACAGTACAAGGTTATTAGCTAAGGAAGGGATATTTGCTCAGTGTTAAAACTGAAAAGACATTTTGGTTAAAGACAAATGTTTCAAATGTTAAACCTACACTAAAACTAAGTGAAGGATCTGCCAGTTGTCTGTGAAGGTTCTCAGTCATCCAGGTCATAGTGGTCCAACAAAGGTTGAGGTCAAGGGCAACTGGACTTGGTAGAAGAAACGAGAAGATGTTTCGTCCCTTCAGTTGTGACTGACTGGTAGGAACTGGTAGCCATTTTAACCTCTGGCACTGTTAGCTAGGATCGTCAATACCGCTGGTTTGTTAGTGCTCCTGGCTGTGGTACCATGACAATCGTCATGGTTGTTAGAGCCACCCATGGCCAAGTCTGACCATCACGACCATCGTTGGCATCTTCACCTGAGGCAAGAGGAAATGCTTGTTTAGCTTCCTGCGAAGCTTAAGAAGCTCTGAGGCCAAGAGTCCCAAGTGACTCTTGGGAGTTAAAGAAGCTCAGTCTTTTTGTCTTTTTTGATAATTCAATTAATGTAATGTTCAAGTCAATCCATGTTTAAATATTGCACTGACCTGAGCTAACTTGTAATGCCATAAACCTGTGACAAACCCTGTCTTGATGATTTATACCAGGAGACAACGTATACGCCTTGGCTGGGCTTTGATTTATGTAGGTTATTGGTTAAAAATAGATGTCAGGACTACAAGACAGAGAAACCCTTCTTGAATTGAAATGGGCAGAGAGGAAATTGCTTTTAGAGTTTGAGGACCATGAAAAGGAGCTTATAGCACAGGTTTTGGTGTTGGCCACTGGCTAATAAGAGGGGTTTCAAAGTGTCAAAAGTTTTATTTGAGAATAACATTTTAGAAAATGATCCCGCTGTTAACTTGCAGTACGTATGATTTATGGCTGCACCTAAACTCTCTGATTGACATTTCTTTTAATCCTGACGTTGATCTATGATTTTTTTTCACTCCAAGGTAACAAGCACCTTTGTGGTGTTCTGTGAAATTGATGTGTGAAACTTGATATAATTATCTTTCATTGTGGACATGACAGCTGTGTGAGTGAGGGCCATCACACTCCTCGCCTGCCATTTTACACTAATTCAGGGCCTGCTAATAACTCAGTGAGCTTGCTCAACACACATGGAAATTCAAACACGTCAGTGGACTGCATTGTAACCAAATGGCCACACGGGGGTAGTAGTTAGCAGTTTAAACATTTTAATAAGTCCAACAAGGGCAAAAAGTTGATGTGCACTCAAATGTACACTGAATGATTTAATAAAGTTGTTCTCATCTGACCAAAGTAAATTACATAATATAATATTGGAGCTATACACATCAGTTTAGCTTTTTAGTATGTACAGGGTCCAGGAGAGATCAGTGTTCTGTTGTTAATAACAAAGTTTGTCTTGGTGGATTTTGCTGTCAGGGATTTTATGTGAGTGTGCTAAAAACATGAAACCATTTTGACAAAATTGCACTGTCAAAGTCCTGTATGCAGGTATATAGCAAATACAGATGGTGGATGAGGGCAAAAAAAATGGTGAAAGTTTTATAGTGTAATGGCTTGTACTGTGGTTGCATGTTGAAATTCAGGTTGTACTATTTGGCTTGAGACTTTACTCAGATGAAAGGGCGTTTTCGAATGCTCAGAAAGTGACGGACAGGTAGGTTGGTTGTCAGACCAGATGCTGTTTATTCTTAGGTAACAAGCCAGTGTTTTCACCGGTCAGATGATCGGCAGCATCTCTTGAGTGAAGGACAGCATGAAATATTCAAAAAGCTGAGACTGCATTTGTTTCACAGTCATTTCAATGAGAAGCTACCCATCACATATTTGTACTGCTCAAACAGACTCCCTGGCAGCTAATTAGCAGAGCTACAGTAGATGGTGGTGTGATTAATGGGAGGGGGATTTAATGAGCACTAAGCATTTAGTAATTAGGATGAATAATAATTATAGGCATCTAAATGCTTTCTTATTATTGTTTTAGAATTGCTTCAGTGATTAAAAGTATGAAATATATTTGTGAGTTACTCCAATTAAGGCAAAGCTATTATTATATGTACCACAAAAAATGGTAGAAGATTTACAATCTAAGTAAGAAATGTGGAGCTGTGAGAAACACAAGCATATGTGTGTGGTTAATGCAGAATGCAGATACATGAAAGGCAGGACAGTAATTTGTATGAGATTTGATGAGAATTTCTCTTCATCTGATCAAGAATTATTCTGGACATTATTATTGTAGTGTGTTAGGGTCACTGTATAATAAGTAACCCATATTCATAAAAGGGTTGAATAAATAAAATAAGGTGAACATGGATTAATTAACATCTGCATGCTAATATTCTCCACTTCACTACTGATTCTAAGAAGTCATGCAGGTTTCAAACAGAGACACAAAAGAATTGCTGGCAAGTCCACAATAACTGTACACCTCAGACACCTCAGACATCTAATTACTCAATGAAATACTGATGGAGTGATTACTGATTAGATTTCCTACTTATCCTTGAGAGGACAGTCCAGCCAGTAAAAGCTTAATTAATACCTCTTAGCAGCAAAGTAGATGGTGAGTGATATTCAGCACCATAGACACCATGTAAAAACTGATGTGCATGAAGTTTTAATGACAGTGCCAAAAGGTCATCAGGTCATCAGGCTGTGATGCACAGAGATGGATTGTGATTGGCCTTAGTTGAGTTCTCAGTTCTGTGAGAGTCACATTTTGATAACTGTCCTGGTTCCTGCACTATGTCCTGTGCATCAGCATCACCTAATCGGTCACTCTGTTAATGTGTGAAGGTTTGTGATTCTTGTTAACCGAATGATCTGATACAAAATGAGCACCTGTGCCCTTGCTGGGAAGAACTTGATTGAAATTAACATGTGAAATCTGAGGGATTAACATTTGTCCTACAATGAGAGATAAGGTCAACGTTCTCTCTCTCTCTCTGTATCTTTCTCACAAGCTCATTCCATATACAGTATTTCCTCTTAGAAATTGACAGGCATGTCAGTGGGTTTAAGTGTATAGATCTAAGACACCTGTTGAGCTAGTTAAGAAAGAATCTGTTCACCTTGTCAAAGGCCAATCGACCAGCCAACTGTTTGTATCCACAGTCCGGGATGAATCAAAACCCAGGCCAGGACTGCAGTTGTCCTTAAAAACTGATGTGTTCCTGATCAAATCCCCTTTGAGCTTAAAGGCCAGATAGCTCAGACTTCAGTGCATTGGTTCCCATGGTTTGTAATTACACTGCAGAGTAGCCAGAAAATGAGAATATTGATGGGAGTAGTGCAGGTGTAAGATGGGATTGATATCCCTGCTGGAGATGTATGTTAATTCAGTCAATTCTTTTATGATTTTGATTACCGTATGAGCTTTTGATGTATGAAATATTTCAACCAAAAAATGATGACATGTCAAATGTACAGTATTCCCAGAAAGTGCATTTATCATAAAGCAGAACACCATGACCGCAGACAAAGGGATTATCTCCTGCCTCTTTGACTCCTGGGAGTTTTTCTAATGAGCTCCATTTATGATTAGGTCACCACTGGCTGGCGGTTAATGACCTTGCAACAAACAAACCTTTTACTGTTCAAATTTAAGCTTAATTAATCTCATAAGAATGTGTTAGAAGCCCTAAGCCTGCATTCAAACAATTAAAACTGCAAAAGAAGTTTTGGGGGCGCACACTAACAATGAGTCATTGAAAGCTGCAACATTTAAAGTAAACACTGTAATTGTCAAAAAGACAACCCTTCTCTGACACATATTCAGAGCTGTGTTCATTTCAGCGGTGGTTTAAGGAGTCCTTGTTGACCTACCCTTGGCTCTTCCTCTTGGGGAGATTCTAGACACCAGGGACAGAGTGAACAATGATAGACACTGGAGGAGCAGATTTGCCCAGGATGCATTGTGATCTTTAATTATTTCCTCTGTGGTGTGGAAATCTTAATTGTTTTTTTTACATACTGTAAAAGTACACATAGGGCTGGATTTGAAATTGTTCAGTACCGGTGGAAATGGTAAAAGTTTCAGTGCTGATACCAAAACAATTTTTGGAGTGCCATTGTGCAATTATTTTTTTCAACAATAAACAAAATGTTTATTAAAATCAATCTTCTCAAATTAATCTGTTTTGTTTGAGCACAAAACAGCATAAAAATACAGTCCAAAATGAGCAAAGTTAAGAGTTTAGTCAAGAAATATCTAATCAAAGAATAACTTAATGTGACTGACCAGATATTCAGTGGCAGTTTTAAGTACTCAACAGTTTTCAATAATAGAGCTAGACTGAGAAATTGGATATATATATATATATATATATATATATATATATATCAGTTTATCAGTTTTGGCTTATTGTGTATTGAGGTAGTTCACATAGTTTGTTCACCAGAGAGCACTGACAACTTCATTTTTCAACTCTAAAAGGTCTCACTATGGGTGTATCTTTGTCAATTTGAGATGCAGAAGAAAGTTCTGCTTGCTAGTTTTGTGTAGGGTAGCAGAACAAATGCGCTTCCAGTATACTCTATACATATGAAGGCATTAGCACACAGTCCCCTTCAAATGGAGAAGTGATTTCAAAATGTTCTCAGCTAATATTGTGTAAAGTTTGCTGATAAAATTGTACTCTGACACATTAACATTTCAGTACTTCTAGACATCAGTTTAACTTCTAGATTTGACCCTCGATGCCCTCCTGCCCACCTCTCCTTCTCCTCTCCTACAATGCCAAACCCCTTCCCTTATCTTTAAATGGCAGCTGAGGCACTTCCAGCAATCAATAACCAGTAATCACTGCACTATAAACTAGCAGACTCATTTCCCTTTCTCACATCATGAGATTGTCACATTCTGCTTCCCAGGAAACCACTTTCACCTGGGCAGGCAACAAACACTTAAATTTGTCTGACTGCACCCATAGTGGCTTCATTGTAGTCTGCATAGTCTGCAACACCCAGTGATGCATGTGTTAAGGTAATGATCTTATTCCATCAGTGGCTGATGGGCTGTGAGACATCAGGCACTCATCATGGTGAAAGTGTTCCTAAGGAGGAAAGTTGGAGGCCATTTCAAAAGTGGCCTGAAGTTCAGATGCTCAGAAATGATTGAATTCTCTGATAGTAGCAGACATTCAACACCAAAGATAATACTTTCACCTTCATTTTAGACATGTCCCCTAGTTTGCAGTTGGGCTTTGGCCTCCCAGACATTCATATATAGAGCAAGACGATGAGTCATCGCTTTGCATAAGGCAAGGACATTTTGTGCCAGGACTGAAGAACTCTAATGAATCTTTTCTCCACTTCCCTTTTCTTTATCTTTCAGTTTTCGTTATTCCTTTTTGCTGGGCTCAGCTTAAACCCTGTCCCCGCGTCCTTACAAAGTCACTGAAGTGGATAAAGTCATTTACCTGGATGAAGAGGAGTGAGAGAGGGGACTAGGCAGAGAGAGGGGGTGTGCCATGTAGGGCTGACAGGAAGCCTTTGACAAATACTGTATTTGTAAGGAGAAAGTAGCAAAATGGAAGAAGAACAAAGAAATAGAGCAATGACAAGTGAAGTGCACACAGAGTGCAGAGTTGAAGCCTGGATACTTTGGAAAGACAAATTTACTCTTGTCTTTTTGGCCAACAACAGAACATTGTGTTGTTTTCTACCTCTTTATTTATGTCCCAGAATCCCCCCAAATAGAAAAGGCTGATGGCTGAATAGAGACAAATGACACAGGGGAAAGAGATTGTTAAAGTAACAAAGGAAAGATCATATTAGTCACATACAATAATGCCCATTTAATTATGTTTCAGTGTGATTAACATATAGTGCACAATGGCTTAAGAGATGATGCATTCATTAACAATCGAATTGGGATAAACAGAGTGACAGAGACTAAAGTGTTTATGTAGTATGTCTGTGTTTCCAGATTTTTTCAGATATTCTTTATATACTTTTATCAGGTTATCACATTAAGTGCTTAGTGCAGTACATTTAAATTGTACAGTAACCTCCTTTTGTTTCATTCTTTCTCTGTCTATATGAGATAAACTTTATCATCTCTTTCCATCCTTTGGCTTTCCTGCCTAATTTATCAATTTCACGGTAGTACACTATCAATAATCAAATGTTTCTCCAATCTCACTTGATTATTTATCAGATGAAAAAAAGTTATGTGTTCATTAATGTGTCACATTAGCTGGCGCATAAGATTAACCCAGAACTTTAAGAATTACCTTAAAGATGCTTTTGACACAGTTACATTACAGTATGTGCCACATTATAGATGTTTACCGTTTAGGTAGTTGCACAATAGATTGTATAAACGAAGCCTACAAATTTAAACCACACTATATCTTCACAGGGAATACAGTCTAAACCTGCTCTATATTAAAAGTAGAATGAAATAACTTCTGCTATGAATTGGCACTATATAAACAAACCTCAATTGAATTTAACTTTGGGTGTGACTCTATGGATGGCAATCTCATATACAGCACACAAAAACACACACACACTGTCAACATATTTCTCACACACTGTCATGTGTAATTTACATGGTGTTTGTGTTTTCATCGTGAAGTTATTTTTTCATCCCCATCCTTAAGATACTTTGTGTCTTCTGACTTATTCTACTGTATAACCCCTCACACAGGGGTTGAACATTTCTCAGAATCATTTGTGGATATACAGTACATTAAGTGTACCATGTCAAAATGAGTCATGCCGATGTATTTTTAGCCTTGAACACTGTATGGTAAATGTGTATGGTACGCTGTCATGTCACTTGAAATAACAAGTGGCATTGGCTCATGTTTTGATGTCACTGTTATGTAAAGGCAGCTCCTACACTGCTGACACAGTGAAACACTCATCAAGCATGTTATTAACACTGACAAAAATATATGAATACATGCTCTATCTATCTATCTATCTATCTATCTATCTATCTATCTATCTATCTATCTATCTATCTATCTATCTATCTATCTATCTATCATTTATTGAATGTTGTGGTAAATATATTACATTATTTACAGCTAGCCTTGTTTTTCAAAAGTCTTTATCTGTTCATTTATTTGATCTGTGTGGCTGAAAGTCTGCTGCATCACTGCTATCATTCATAATCATACTCCTTGTGTATCTTTATGATTAATTTCTCGACTTGTATTAATCATTAAGGTTCACAGTTGAGTGAAGGCAGGTGAAATCACACTAATGCGGTAGAGTTCAGTCAACCACTTGTTCCCATGTACACACACAACAAATTTATTACAAAACACTACTCTCCAGTCATTAATGAAGACTCTTTGCTAAGATGATTGATGAGCACTGGGCTATAGACTGACTTCACGTCGATCACCATCCTTCCGCACGGTCTACTGTAATGATTAACTCTGTCAGCCTTGCGCTCTTTGGTGCTTTAAAGAAGAAGAAAATCTAGACCTTTTCACTCACCTGCTTTCAACAAATTTACAAAAAAGTTTTACAAATACAACAGGGAAAGATTTCCTCTGTTTAATGTGTGGCACAGTGCTGCATGAAGTCAACATTTCTCGACAGTGATGATAAAATGCACTGACATAAAGAACACTGCTAGCTCACCATTTTTATTTAACCTTTTATTAATGTTTTAGTTGTTTTTCTATGCCTACAACAATAACATGCATGATTAGAGTCACTATCTTCCTCTTTTGCCCCTTTGCTGATAAACTGTGATACAAATTATGTGTCACTTTCAGAGATCAAAGGCTGTTCATAAAGACAATGTTGGGAACTTGTGCCATGTGGTTGATGATGAAATATGACAGTTTACCCTGGCTCATCGTACATGCCCCAGTCTCTTTCACTACCACTTTTCTTCCCCACCCTTTGCAATATGCACTCTCTCAAATATCTTGTTGCCCCTGTAGGGTTTCCTCATTACAAATAACTACTTTGCAGCAGTTTGCAGGGGCTTCTCAGTAATTACATTGATTCGCCAGTTCATTGCAACTTTTTCAAATCACAAATTCTATATCCCTTTACTGTATATTTGGTTAATATGATTAATAATACTAAGTTAGCTGCTGCTGAAGACTGGTTAACATGATGCGAGAAAATCATTCCTCTCTTGAGAACATAATTTGTTTACAATATGTGCAATAATAGTCTCTTACAGTCATTTAAGTGTCTTTGGCTCTGCGCATATCCCAGTAGGAGAGGGATACTTGCAGTTCATTGGCCAGCTTCTGAAAATGATGAAACTGGTTTTGAAAAGTATTCCTCCCCTGTTCCCATCACTAATACAACACTTGTGTTTCAGGAGGTTAAACAGCCACGTTGGCCAGTCTCGGGTCTGAGTCCTGCTCATAGCGGTAATGGTAGACCTCCATCTGGTCTCGGCATGCCTCTCTGATGTTGTTGAGCCACCGTTTGATACCTCTCCGGTTGAGGTACAGCACCATAAGAAATACCACCCCTATCAGAGCCAACACTATACCGAGGAACACGTATGAAACCGCCTCAAGGTTCTCGTTCACACAATCCACATCCTCTCCCCGCAGCATCTCCACGGGAATCCTCTCTTTGCCTCCGGCTCCCTGCACAGGAGACGTCCTGCATCCGGGCACATGGATGAATTCTTTAACCAGTAGTAAAACGCCTCCAGATCGCAGTTGCACCTAAACGGGTTTAAAGACAAGTAGACGCGCATGCGCCTTTGCTGGTACAACTCTGATATGTTTTCACCCCCGATGCTCTCTATTGAGTTATTTATCAGCACTAATGCGTGGAGATTATAGATGTCTAATCTCTCCAGGGGTATAGACTTCAGCCTGTTTCCCGCCAACTCCAGTCTGTGGAGGTTGCGCAAACTTTGTGTGGTGAGCGCATTGGAGAGCTGCGCCGTGGCAGAAGGCAAGATAGAGTAATTTAGGTAAAGAGATCGCAACTCTAGTAACCCGTGGAAAGCCCTGGCTGAGATAGACTCCAATTGATTGTGGCTCAGATCCAGCAAATGCAATCGGGGGAGACCGAGGAAGGCATAAGGTTCAATAGACTGTATCCCGTTGTTGGACAGCGACAATACCGTAATTTCCATCTCCGTGCCGTTGACCATGAACGCACCACGGTGTAAAGTTGAGATGTTTCTCTCCTTGAGTATCAAGGTGGACGTCCACTCCGGTATGTCTCCCGGTACCTCAGTGTCCTCCCCATCACGGCAAGTCACTGTTCCTGAGTCTCTGGCACAGATACAGGTCGGCGGGCAAACATCATCCGTCTGGATAGACGAGAACAACAAACACATCACCGCCGCGTAATACAAACACCACTGATTCCAAATAAAAAAGGGACACTTTGAATTGTCGGCACTGAAAAATATCCACATCTTTTCCCCAATTCGAGTCTGAAAGCAGGTATATGCCGTTGTGGCTCGGAAAGAAGGTGGCCGACTACAGTCCTCTCAGGCACATATATGAAGTCGAATCAGCCCGGCACCGGTTACCTTAAATCATCAGAATTAAAATGGTGTTCCGCGTGTCCGTCTGGAGAAAAGACGAGTTTTCTGTGGGATATTTACGCATCCGACGATGGGCAACAGCCGAGTGTGGCTGCTTGGAAAGCTGCTGAAGCAGCGCTCCCTGGGTGGTATTTTTGACGCCTGTCACTGAGAGAGAGAGAGAGAGAGAGAGAACGAGAGAGAGTGAAAGAGAGAGAAAGAGACAGACAGAGATGGACGCGACAATACAAGGACCCTACTCCCAAGTCTTCCTAATTTAAAATTATGTGTAAATATGATTAGCAGAAGATATCATTACATACACATTGGCCTGTGACAGTTAGCCAGAGTAAAATGCTCCCAGTTGGAACCACAGATAAGCTCATTTATCATGAACAGGAGGTTGTAGAATAATTTAAACTCCAACAGAGTTCGTTTCTTTCCCACATTATGTTTCCATTATCACAGCCTTAATTTACGGCATCTTATTTGTTGCAAATCAGTTGCTGTAATTACAGTCGGGGCAGTGCAGCCTGTTTAATAGGGCCTTGGTCAGTTCTGTCCAATTGATCGCTTTCGCAAACAGAGAAAACTTTCGGAGACTTGGTCACGCTCTCCACGTCTACATTATAGCGTTGGCAAACAAATCAATAAGCTTGAATACATAGCTGCTTCCAACACAGAGATTTGCATGGTCATGCGTGCTGGACTGGCATGGGACTGGTCTGTCATTTTGTCTCTGTTCATTACTAAAACAAGGAGATTTAAGCCTGAAAATAATGAGGGTGAAGGGAATTATGATCTAATTAAGGAATATTGTGGCTTGGAGCTGTGAAATGAGGGCCATGGCACAGTACATCTTTTATCTGGAAACATTATTTAGACTATCCCTCCACCAACATCATTCTGTGCTGAACAACTTGGTTGGTGAAGAACACATAAATAAGATAGAAGCCCAGAGAGTCTATCAGCTTAATAAAGTATGTTAGTGGCCAGCAAGAAAGAAAGACGAATAGAAAGGAAAAAAGTCTGCTCACAGCAAGGGATAGTTAGAGGTTCAGCACTATGGACAGCTCCACAGTGCACTGCAGTACTATGCATGTCGTAAACTTGTGTTGTTTTGTGTTTAAAAGTTAGCAAGGAAAGAAGAATCCTAGAAATGTGAAGATGAAATGAAGAAAATAAGAAAAGAGGAATAAGCTTTAGTTTAGGTTTTCTAACTGATAACTAATACATGAATTGAGGGAGATAAAGAAATACAGAAGGAAACAGATGTCAGGCAGAGGTTCAGCACCATGGACAGCTCCAAATGGCAGCACAGTGAAGAAAGAAAGACGGACAATCAGGGAAAGAGAAGAAATAACGGAGAGAGAAGTCGGTTCAGGACAGTAACAGAGAGCTTCAGGGGTTGATTAAGGAAAGACAGAAAGTACTTTAACTTTTACTACTATTTATAAGTATCCATTCCTCACTGTCACATGGAATCATGTGTGGTCCCATTTATAACAGACCCTGGATACAACAAGAACTGTTACAACATGACCATGCCTATCAAGCCAAGTTGAAATCAAACCATTTGGGGTTTACTGGAGCAAATGCAGAGTAATAGTAAGCCGCCATTAGTCACTGAGCATCCTTACTGACACCTAGTCAGGGTCGCAGTGAGCTATAGGACTGGTCTTCTTTTTCACGCTCTGCATTTATGTGTGTGTGTGTGTTTACTGAGTGAGCGAGAGCACACAGCTGGACAGCTGGACAAAGACCATAAGGCAATGGTGTGTGTGTGTGTGTGTGTGTGTGTGTGTGTGTGTTTGTGTGTCTGTATGTGTGTGTCCTGATAAATCAAAAGGTGTACCAGCAATCTGCCTTGTGTTTAAGTATTTGAGCATTTTAGTTTTCTACAGCCTTATGAGATTTCTCTGAACTGCACAAAGAAGGATGATGTATAATGTATAACAGCAACTGGTTTGTTTAGTAAAAAACAAACATGCTGTATATAGACCTAGTTTAATCTGCTGCTATAACTGGCTGCAGGGATTTGGACCAATTTAGCCACAGCAGTGATATGAGGTTGGGAAATGATGTTGGACAATAAACTCTCTAGGCTTCACTTCATGCTGAATGCTGATGGTGTCAGGTGAGGTGGAGGTCTCCTTGCAGGCTAGTTAAGTTCTTCCACAGCAAACTGGGAAAACCATTTCTCTATGGACCTGGGATTGTGTGTTTTCATGTATAAAAATGGAAGGACCTGGAAGGACCCCAAACTGTAGTGACAAAATTGGAAACACAAACTATTAAGTATGTATGCTGTAACATTGAAATACCCCTTAATTCTACTTTGGGCACTGTAGTGTGTAGACTCAATAATGCTACTTAATATCAAAAAAGAAAAGGGACAGATATGAGACTCTCAGCAGGAAAACAAATAAGCCAGTTTCACCAAATGACAAACCACAGAAGACATTTAGACGTTAGGTGTTTGTTTGTGTTTAACAAGGGACATGGCACTAGGGAGTCTTGAGCTGATTGCAGTTTGCTGTCAGGCCCAAGAGCACTAAATCTTGAACAGAAGGACAGAAATGGCTACAGTGGGGATGTAAATATAGATAGATATGAGAAGGAGAGAATGGGAAAGTGAGAGGGAGACAGAAAGAGATAGAGGATGATGGAGAACGGCCTTACCGCTGGTGCTCCTGATAAGCACAAAAGGCCATATTAAAGTCAGGTTGTTTTGCCTATTAAGGCACACAGGACAGCATTTCTTACACTCCAAACAAACAAGGACATCTGCTCAGTCCTTCTTTTCTCATCTCAGGACTGCTCCACAGGTGTCTGCTCTATCTGCCAGTGCAGAGAGTTGATTTAGTGGTGGCTGCTATTCACAGGCTGTTGCTGGGATGTTGTTATGGTGTCCTCCTCGTGGACTTCAACTCGACACTGAAGCTCGTAATTGATTTACTCACGACTGCCCATCCTTATCTCCTGACTACAGTGTGTGTGTGTGTGTGTATGTGTGTGAACTTTTGAGTGACAAACCATTTGCCAGCAACTTTGGCAGTCGAGTATCCCTCTTACCCTCAAGTGTGTTTTTATTTCTAACAGCTCTTGTGCACATGCAAAATTAGCAAACAAACAATGCATTTTTGTGTGTGTACGTACGTACACATGAACACCTCTTGTGTGTGCTGTGTGCAGAATTACATGTCCACCGCAAATTGCTCCTGCGTCCCACTCTCACATTTTGATTTCCTCCTTCATCCTTGCTGCGTCATTTGTCATTCATTAACCTTGTTTTAACAGCCAACCTGATCTGTCTTTCATCCTCCCTCCAGCTGGCACATGATGGACACATGCTGGATTGGTCAAAAATACTTGGTACAGTAGGTATAAGCTTAGATCTGCCAAAATTAGAAAATAGTCTACAAATAAAGTGGTAAATTGAATGACAGAACTCACATTTACATATGTTGACCCTCACAAATGGGTGTTTGAGTCCAATCATTTCGACAGTGAGCAGTTTCTAGACAAAGCAAATACTGATGTGCAGTTTTGGTTAACAATTTCCCTTTCCAGCTTATATATAGAGCTGAGTGCCGCACCAATATTTGTGCTGCAGTCAGAAACACATTCTGAAATCGTGACCTTTAAATAACTGACCCGTCTCTTTAACTACTTTGTCAAACTGTTTTCTCTCTCTCACAGCTGCAGTATTATATTTTCTGCCTTTCTACGTACCTTTGACAGATGCCTACTTAAGTTTAGCATGAAAGGCCCTAAAGCTGAGGACTAACTTTAATAAAAGTGGAAATTGCTTTCCTTCTCTGTAGAGACTCAGATACATAACTCTGTCAGCTGTGAAAGTGACTCGAGGAGCTTTGTATGTGCAGGATCATTACAGGTTAGAGGCGCACACACTTATTCTGCTGCTGTCTGTCAGATGGGTGACAGGGGAGGTTTTGTTGGTATACCAGAGTGCTCATGGGTAACAGTAGTTTCATCTGAAATCGTCCTTAATCTTTCTCCTGTGTTTAAGTGTCCAGCACTTAAAAAAGCGATCAGCTGGGGTGAGAAGTTGAAGGACGCTCTACACACACACACACACACACACACACACACACACACACACTGTCTATCTATCCGACCCAACATAAAACTCTTCAGAGAGAAATGTGGGTGTTTTGTGATCATAGACAGGTCGAGATCAGGGTTTGTTTATCTCCCCTCCAGACTAACTACTGCAAAAGAGTTGAAAAGACCTTTAAAGATAGTAACACATCACCACCTCACTCGTCCCGTCTGTCTCCCTCTCCCCCTTCCATCCCATTTCTCTGGATCACCTGTCTCTCAATATGTCCATCTGTCTATCCACAGACTGGACTTAAACAGTACTCCACCATCGAATGAATAAGATATGAGGGGATGAGGGAGGATAGGAGAGGATGGAGGGTGAGGGTGTAGGGAAGAAGTGCAGTGGAGTCCAGTCAGAGCCCAGTGGGGATGAGGGTGTAAATGGATCTTGAGGAGCTGGTGTCACCTGTCTGGGGAACATTAATTAGTCATTTAGACTTGTAATGGAGTGAGCTGAAGCCAGAGAGACACAACTGCCCAAACAAAGCCAAGACACTCAATCAGAGGAGTAAGTTGTGTTGGTTGATCACTCTGTCAGTGGAAAACTATAGAGCGATCAGAGGAATCACAGAATCTATGTCATAACATGATTAAACACATGCAGATACACATTAAGAGTGGAATGTATCGTCTTTGTTGTATTCAGGAACACCTGGAGGACTACAGTATTATGTAAGATCATTTGTATAATGATAGTAATAACAAAATAATATTGCTCATTTTATTGATTAGCATTTTTCCAATGTGCTGTAAAGCGAAAACAAGATACATGATACTATGAAAACAGTTACAAAGCGGCAACTGACAATGATTTAGAGATAGGACATAAAAAACATTTGATATGGAATTTCAAAAAAGGATAAAAGCATTAGTTAATAATGCACAAAATAATATATAATAAATGAATAAAGATCCATCCATCGTCAACCGCTTATCCTGCGTATATAACAGTAATAGGCTGGAGCCTATCCAAGCTGACATTGGGCAGGGTACACCCTGGACAGGTCGCCAGTCCATCGCAGGGCCACACATAGACAAACAACCACTCACATTCACACCTAAGGACAATTTAAAGACACCAATTAACCTTGCCTGCATATATTTGGATGGTGAGAGGAAGCCGGAGCACCCGGAGAGAACCCATGCGGACAACAACTCCACACAGAAAGGCCGGGGTTACCGGGGTTTGATCCAACAACCTTCTTTGGCGCCAGTGCTAACCACTGCACCACCGTGCCACACTTTAAATGAAGATAAAAGACAATATTAAAAACAAATCTAGTGATATATATATGTATATATATATATATATATATATATATATATATATATATATATATATATATATATATATATGTATATATATATATATGAGAGAGAGAGAGAGGCTTTAAAAGTTCATAACTTTATCTCTGTCAGTTCTTTTCTTATATATTATTATATATTATTAGATTAATAATAGATATTATAGATTTTTCCATTAATCATTTCACATGCCTGCATATAAGGAAGTTGTTATTTTGTATTATTAATTATTTATGCAGGTTAAAGTTTTTGAACTTTATGGCCACGGTGATGCATGAATTCATCATTCGTCACATTACAGTCTTGACTGGGGGTATGCACTTTCATGTGATGTATCTCAATTCACTTAGTGGTAATCCATAGTCCTCAAACGCTCATGATTTGGAGTCTGAATGTAATATGAGCTGGAAATCAATAGTTTAGGGGAGTGGTGAAGATCACAATTACACACTTTCCTCTTTAAATAGATGTTTGAATTCATTACATAGGCTGGTAATTTAACTTCACCTGCAGAAGTCATACTTTCATTGATTAAAATCCAAGAGGCCATTTTTGCTTTCATGTGTTAGATAGGACTTTTGGACAGAAGTCTTTTCAAATTTTCATTAATATACCTGTCTGAGAACACTGATTTTGTAATGATCCTGTAACAATCAACTGAGGATTATAAGATTGAATTACAAGGTGTACAAGTGTCAGGGAATAATGAGTGATATGAGATGACACACATGTAAACCGATATTTATCACTTTCTGTATAATTTTAACCCCCAAAAGCCCTTGTGGCAGTGGCTGGTTGGATTAGTTTACGTCTCTTCCCAGTCCATTAACAACATTAAGTTTATAATGATCACGTAACAAACAAATGATATGGATACTTGGCTTGCAATGTCTCGATTTAGATTGAATTACAAAACGGTTGATATCTGATGTTCGGGCGACCTCTGTTTGTCCTTCTTATTGACTGGTGACACCGAGGCTCCTATGGAAGTTAAGACACTCCAGCTGAGGAGTGAAGTGTATCGGTGACACCTTGGAAAGTGAACCAAGTGGCTGAGTCAGTGCAAGATGATTGTCCTGCCGCCAGTCCTGTTAGTGGGGGTTAATCAGCTCTGGGTGATCCTGTTTCAGTACCACTATACAGATAAAATGTTTTGGAAAAAGGAGATTTGCTTTCATTTGTCTATTAGATAATTGCACTATTAATTCTGTACTGTATATTTTCTTCCTTCCTTTGTTACAAAATCAGCTCAGTCACTCGTTTCAGCTTTAAAACTTGATGGTTCCATATAATAGATGAGTAAAAATGCCCTTTTTTATTTTGGTCACATTTTGTTAAGTTATAAAATCCTGATACTTGCAACCACATGGCCACAGGATGTCAGGAAAAAGGCAGTCTACTTTGTTTAAGTGCACAGGGGTCAGAATTAACATTGATCAGGGTAAGGGTTTGGGTTTGGTTAAAGTCAGGAGTTAGTGTTTCTAGAGTCCATAGAGGTCATCAGATAATCAGGTGGCAATGTGTTGAAGCTGTTTACCTAATCATTAAACACAAAGACAAGGCTATCAAAATATAGTAAAATATAATTAATCAAAAGGGCATATAAAGCCAGTCATGACCTCCCTTCCGCAACCATTTCCAATAAACCTTGGTGCTGTCAGGATGAAAGGGCAAAGTAAGACAATTTTTATGTTTGCCAGCGCCAGGCAATCAGAGTAGTACTTCCCTCCATCCATCAGCAACTACACTGTTCATCACTCTTACCCACAGTCAGGGTGAACTTTCCAGGGCAAACCGCCGCTGTTCGGCTTTGCACCCAGGGTAGAAGGACACTGAGATGGAGCCTGGTGCTCTCATCTCTCATTTATTCAATAATTGATGTATTTGTAGCTGCTGAAAGATGTGCGATGTGAGATATCTAGGACTTGCATTTCAGAGGAACAATTGTACTTTTTACTCCACTATATTTATTTCACAGTTGTAGTTAGTTTTTAAAAACCCCACACATGATAAGCTTATAAAATACACTGCATTCTCGAAGATTCACAACCTTTTTGGTGTGTGACCCCTTACTAAAAAGCACTATCTGGCTGGGGCCCTTGTCACATTTTGTTGTTAGCAGGTCCACCAAAGAGACATTTCCTCTCTGCACTTCTGAGATGGTTCACAATGAGGACAGATGCATTTGACTGTGAAAAATAGAACCTCAAGCAGATTTTTAGAGTGGACATGTGAGTATATTTGAATAATTACTACATGCTGTAATGAGCAAGGCAGAAGGGAGACTACTTATTAACAGGAGGACCAGCAAGCATTTATCCCTGCTGAAGCATCCTTGAACACGACACCAAACCCCCCCCCAGCCCTACAGCTGATGCTGCACTCTTCTTGTGAAGCGAGAAAGTGAAACGGAAAGTTCCCTACAATAAAGGATCACATTACATTAGGGAGGAAGGGATAATTGATGAAGGAAGCATGAGGGAATGTCTTCATCATCCATCCACGTTTCACCATGGTGCTGAAAATACTCACGCCATTATGGCTGAGAACGGGACATCTGCAGACAAAAGGAGGCATGGATAGATAGATAATAAGAAGAGAGAGAATATCTTTCATTTATTATGGTGGGGCTTATTAAAAAGGGGAGACCATTATTTTTATCTGGAGAGTAGAGAGAGGGATCTAATTTTAGCTTTTACCCCAACGGCTTGACAAGTTTCTACAGATTTACATGAGACTGATTTAGAACCCCAAACCCAACTCTGCCCAACTACTGGGTCAAAAACACACGCAAAAGAGAAAAAAAATCATGTCCTTGTTATTGTTGTGGGGAAATATTGAAGATATAATGACATGTGCAAGAAATGTGAATGAGATGGTTTTCTCTGTGAAGTGATGTAATATGTTTTTATGTTTTTAATGGTGCAAAATGGTCAAAACCAATGACATTGATCCAATGTATCTGACTTCTGAGTGTGCGACATAAAGACTGACTCTGAATGATGCTTTGCCGTTTACCTGAGACAGTTCTGTGTTGTCCCTTGGTATCATGCCCACTTGCAAGAGTAGAACAAAGCACAGAAAAGCCACTTTCTCTCTTTGAGTTTTATTATAAAATTTTCACCAGACATATATTTTCACTGGTTTGTCAGCTAAATATACTTTTATGGCAGTTGTGAAAAAAGAAAGAAAAAGAGTTGCAGACCTTTTATTCTTCAGTTAACATATTTAACACCACAGGTGGCAGAGGTGAATGCTGACGCCACAGAATATAAACTAAGTAAATAAATAAATTCCCCCCAAGGGCGACTTTCCCCGCAATATTTTTTAATTTGCTTTTTGAGGTTTGAAGCACGTCGCCTGGCTTATTGTTCCCTGGAGTCGGATGAATAATGTCAGCAATATTCAGCTTCCATATCTGGGACCATCATAACAAGAAAGCAGACACAAGTCTCAAGAGAAAGCATTCCTCCATAGAGTTTGTCAACAACAACAAGTTTTCTTGTTGTGGAAAATAATGTGATGACAATAAAACCAAAATTATGCAAAATAAAAACTTCACTTTGGGATTTAAATTACAAAAAAACAGTCATTAGTTTTGCGGGTATTTGGGCATAAATAAAGTATTGCAAAATTCATCCTCTGGGCAAAATGAATATCTGCACAAAAGTTAATGGTACAACAACAGTTGTTAAATTTTTTTACCACCCTTCCCAGACTACCATAGTTAAAAATGCTAAAGACTGGAGTGCCAATCAAACCGTAACCTCATACAGTTCATTACATTTACATTTACTCATTTGGCAGAGGCTTTTATCCAAAACTACTTACATTTAAGGAACAACACACAAGCATCAACAAAGCATCAATACAGTAAGAGATCTACAAGTGACAATAGATTCTAGTAAGAGCAGTGATAAATACTAGTTCAAGCTGCTTAGTCACAGGTGAGTGACTGTGTCACAGCAAAGAGGACGGACTGTATCAGGAGAGTGATTGCCGGTGGGTCACGTCTCTCATGCACAACTGCCAAATTTAGCAAGCCCCCACCCGCACCACCCACTACTGAAATTACACCAGCCCACCGACAAAAAGATTGTTATTCTTATTCAACCCATAAGCAGTTTCTATCTTTTTTTAATAATGTTTTGGATGATGTTGAAATTGTAGCCTGCAAGTGCCAACAAAACCTAATGAATGTTACTATTTGTGCTCACAACAGAAACTGAGTCTTTCCTATCTGTTTTAAATACATCACTGTACTTTAACATCCAGTCTTGAGAGACCATTATTTACTGTCAGCCATTTCCATAATAGTCAGTAATAACCTTGTGCCTGTGTGAGGGATGGGGATTTTATTTTTACATCAGCACCAGCCACATTACCATCATCTGCATCATATACCAGATGTCCTCTGCTGTAGAGAGAGAGGCCGTAAGATACAGCATAGGAAGCGACAGCCAAAAGGAACAAATCCACTTAAAGGCAGATACAGACATCGGAGAACTTGAGGGGGTCGGACCTCTCAGAGTGCTTATTGAGGGGCTCAAGTAACTGTTAGGGTGGGAGGAAGGCGGCAGGAATGGAATGTTTTTGTCCGATAAAAGTGAACATGAGACGCCCTAAAGGGGGCCGCATGGGAGCGTTTGAATTGCAGGCTGATGGAAAAGTGGTGCCATGGAATTGCAACAGTGTTAACCCCCACCCCCCACCCAAAAAAAAAGATCATAAACAGCAATAACAGCAAAGTTTCGGGTTGGTATCTTTAAGGTTGTGTCTGAGCTTGACCTTTTCCCCAAAGCAAAAAGCCCAGACAGGTAAGTTGGAAATAAGAGTCAAGAAAGAAACTGAAGCCAGAATTGCCCCTGGTGGCTGTTCCACCACTGTATGAATGTGTGTGAATGTTAGTTTCTGTTTGGGCCCCTAGGCTCAGAGTATGAATGTAGTGTAAAAAGCGCATTGAGTGGTCATACAGACTGGAAAGGCGCTATACTTTACATTTACATTACCTGTGAAAGTGAGAATATGTAAGAATATCTCACCCTCTGCTGCATTGATTTTGACAATTAAATCTTTTAGCCATGTATGTCTCTGTGGACAGAAAAGTCACGCACTCCATCACTTTGGTCTGGAAATTTCTCAACAACTACTGGATGGATTACCATACAGTTTTGCACCAATGTTCATGTTCCCCAGAGGATGAAACCTACTGACTTTGGTGACCAAGTCACATTTCCTTCAGCACCACCAACAGGTTGACATTTGTGGCTGTTCGTTGGATGTATTAACCTGCAAACGTTCATTGTGTTATATTTGTATTTAACCGTTTGATTTTCATTACAATGGGCACTGCAGCCTCACAGAGCCATACAGTGTGGCTAGTTTAAAACTGTTTCTTGTGCAATGACAAAATGCTGGATTAGTTAGTGATTTGTGTTGGAAATCCAGTTTTCTCTCCTCTCAAATATTTGGCTCTTTATTTCACAGTAATAGTTTCAGGTTACTTTTAATCATAAAAGTAATCATAGAAGTTTGTTTGCTGTTATCCAAGCGGTGATAGAGGCACTTTGTGATGATTTAACATAAGATCCGCAGGTATTACAAAGTGCTTTAAACGTGTGCCTGATGAGGACTTCCCCGTCAGTGTGAAGGTCAGAGTTTATCATTATGGTTACGGCTGTGTTTATAATTCATGCAGTAATGTTGATGACCTCGTGGCTTAGGAGACACACTGAGTCAGACCAACTCAGCTGTTAGTAACTCCCGCGGTCTGCTACAGATATTGACGCAAGCATTGTCACAGAATACACACACGCGACAGCTTTTTGTTTGCGGTCTGCCCAGTTTTGACTGCATTATGTATAGCAGGACATCTGATAAGCAGCCAGATCACAGCCACTGGAAATGGCTTCAAATGGCACCGGGCAGTCAAATAGCGAACATGCGATCGGATACAGGAGATGTCTGGAGACTTTTTCAAGCTGGCTGTGTTTCTCTTTCTTGTGCTCCCTTTCCCTCCCTACATTACAATATTTTTAGTTTGCAAGTGTTCTTTCCTTTTGAACATGAGCTAACATTTTCTACTTGAGCTCCTGACTGAAGCACACATGACTTGGCTTACAAAAATGGAAGAACAAGCAAACAGAAATAACTCGAATGAGCAGTTTGTGTCATTTTTGAGCTCGACCGGTACAGAATTTCAGTGCAAAGACAATTACAAGAATTAGAACTATGAAACCCCAAAACAATGAAAAATGTAGCCTTCTCATATGAATGATCTGTCATCAGTGTGTTTACAGAATAATATTGGGTTTTAACATTCTAACATTTTAACATATACTGGAGCTTTTAATATCTTTAGGCGTTCTATGACAACTATGTTATCACAAGCGCTACATCAGGAAATGTTAAGCCGCATTAGCGGACATCTCCTATTGTGTGCTGTACTTGTCTATGTAAGCAATGTTATCTACATATGGCTCCACATTTACAGATTAGAAGATGCATCAGAGACTCTCCCACTGTAAGCAGACATTATTTGACACCATGTTCACAAATATGAATATAGTTACAAACTGCACAAAGAGGAACATGCTCAGGATTTTCTAGGAGGGATTTGAGCAGGGAGTGGAATTACTTTATCAATCTCAGTGGAATATAAAAATGAATAGTTTGCGGAGTGGCTACAGATGCCTGATGAAGTCGGTCAATTCTCAGATTGAAAGTAGAGACAGATTTTGTTTCAGAAAATACAACTCGCCATTACTTCGACTTTGTAATATATCATCCTGAAGCCATGCATAGTTTATATCTATCTATCTATCTATCTATCTATCTATCTATCTATCTATATATCTATATCTATCTATATATATATATATATATATATATAGATATATATATATTTGGCTGTTCAATGTGAACATTTGATCCTTTCTTGAGTCTGTATGTTTAACATCTTTTACTCACATTTTAATGCCTTTCGAGTCATCTGTGCTGTGCAATCATTAGAATTCTACACAGTCAGAGAAAGTAAAAGTGTGTGTCCTGCTCATAGTTCAGTCATAAAATCCCAGCGCACCACGGAGCATCTCTCCTGTTAGCCTGCTGACAGTTTGACTGATGACTGACAGTTATGGAAAGTCATCATTGGAGTAAAGAGCTTTGCAGCCAACAGACCAGACTCACACTCTCCTCCGTTTCTATCACCCTTCTCCGCTTCCATCACAGTTAGTTTGGTGGTTTGTGGTCATTTATTTGGACTTGCGGTGACAATCAGCAGAAAGCTGCCCTGTGGTGCCTTACGAGTTGTACATTGTTACACGACTCAGCTGCCTGTCCAGCAAGTTTTTTGTCTTGACCTTTACTTTCTGTAAGAACGTATCCACATCTGTCAGATTGGCTTCCCTCCAGATCCTGGTGATGTCTAACTGGCAGATGCCTCAGGAGTACCAGCTGTGATTGAGATTTCATTGTCTTTGCTTAACAGCAGCTGTCCCTTATATCTGAAAACCAACAAACCTCTACAGCAAAGTACACAGTGACAGGACCCCTTATTTTCTAGCTGTTTAGGTGGCACGCTGGCATTTATTCCCTATCCGACGGTTACATAGGTGGTTACTAATTGATTACAAGGTGAGAGATGGGGAAAAAACAAAAAACATAACTAAATGCTTCAATGGGCTCATAAAGACTTTTAAGTTGAAGGTATAAAGGTCTTGGGGAGATGAGGTGGGGACTGTAGGTTCAAGAATTACATCTTGCTTTCTGGCCATCCAAGCATGAAATTGAATTTGTCAGTGGATAACTGCTGCCACCTAAAGGTCAGATGGCTACCCATGTGTGCTGTGTGGTATCTGAGGGTATCTGCAGATTTTATAGATGGATAACTTGCAACAGTGTAAACCATTTCTTGACCGCTGTCTTGATAAACACACACATTCACTTCAGTTTCATTTAGAAGAGTACATGTGACCTGGAGGCACCTGGTGGATCAGTTGCCTCACGCTGCAAGCCTACTACTGAAGCATGAAATTGAAATTATTGATGGATACATTCTGACACCAAGAGGTCAAAGAGCCACTGTCAACTGCATGTGTGCCTGTGGCCATTTGGTAGTCAGTATATATATATATATATATATATATATATATATATATATATATATATATATATATATATATAAATATGAATACACAGAACATTGCTCTGATTTTACAGTTCAAAACTGTAATTTTATTGTAAAGATTTTCGTTCTTGTGTAGCAGTAAGACTACCCTTGGAGACAGTCCTCCATAGCTTGCAGTTCCTGTAGTTCATGACAGCGAGGGCCACAGTGAAGGCAGAGGAGATGTCTGACCTTGGGGATGACAGAGAGAGCTGGGCCTCGGGCACCACTGGGAGAAGGAGACGAGAAAGACACAGAGTGGTTATTTCTACTAATAAACTCAGTCAAAAAAATAAAAATAGTAGGACTGCAGTCAGTATTAGCTGTATAGTTGCATACTTCACAGCAGACATTGAAAACAGCACGCCTTGAAAATTTTCCTCTCTGTCAGTACAACTTACTCACCCATTGAAGTATAGCTGAGCTAATTTAAAGAGCTGTCGACCCAATTCAATGCTGTCTTCTCCATATTGGGAGCCAACAGCTACAGCGCTTTGCTCCAGATGGGAGGCTGCATTGTTCCAGTCTCCTGCAGGAACAACAGAAAAGAAACAAAGTAGTAAGAGGTCTGAAACATCTTGGCTAGGTAGAGCTAAAGGTGAGCATGACACCCCTCACTGTGTCCAAGAATTCTGGTTATAAATTTTTCATCTTTAACATTTCTGAAAGAGCACTAATATACATTGGTATGGTATTAGTTCTTCCTTCATGCTTTAATTGTTTTCTCTACTACTTATTTTGAGTTGTGAGAGTGCACTGGTTGGTTAGAACTAGACCTTTTCAGGTGGCAACCCTCCAGAACGTAAGCATTAACATGCTCAGCCAACAGTAGAGATGTCCATTAATGGTAAAAGTGCATCTTTATCAATTGTTTGAAACTTCCATTGATGATAAAGGTGCTATTGCTAAAATATTTGTACCAAAAGCTGAATATTGGAATACAAAGTTTTCTTTATTTTAAATTATTGTAAATATGATCAAACTAATGTTTCCTTTGTGCATTTAATGAAATTATTAAATGAGTATGATTTTGTGGACACACACAAACACAGTGAGGTAAGTATGTGGTGATAACCAGATTGAAATGAAGAGGAAATACTCCGTTTTCTTGTGTTTGTGTACATGTCAGCGATGGTTTGTAGGACATCACAAGAAGAGAATCCATCACACAAAAAAACAGTCATGCTGTTTGTTGCACCACCACACACGAGCAAGCCTATATATGACTTTTCAATATTTTTATTGCACCATTATTTCTATTTATTCCTTTAGATGTGCAATCAAAACAAGGCTTTCATTTCACAGACAAATCTATGCAAACTGGAAGATTCTTTTAGATTGGTAGATTCATGTGAAACATCTGGGTGGGATTGATTGTGGGGACCATTAACCCAGTTTTTATGAAAATATATGTAGATATCCTGCCAACAGAACTGAGTATAAACATGACCCCTCAAACTCTGCTAGTGAAGGTAAATCTACCTAAACAGCGCACCCAGAACCCTGCATGAAACAGTATGGGTGTATTAACCACATGGCTCATATGCAAATACTCAAGCTTTGTTATTCTCACCCATTGTAGCATATGCTCTCGCCATGGCATCTGACAGCTCCCCCTGTAGTGGGTTTATCTCTGCAAGGATCAGTCCAGACTTACACTGAGTCCTTCTCAACAGTCTCAGAGCCTCATCTAAGGGAGGTCAGAGCAGAAGATTAACATGGAGATGTTACAGAGACCTCCTGAACAAATGTCAGTGAGACATTAATGTATCTGCATACTGTATCACAGCCACCTGGCCTCTCTCTCTCCATGAGGTCCACAGCCTTCTCCAGGTTGACCCTGATCTCCTGTAGCCTGTGGCTCACATCAGCTGGAGACATATGATGACCACAGGATGACTGTGAACATATAAATCCTGTTCCTCTGTCCTCACTGCTTTTCTGAAAATCATATAGAGTCTCAAATCATTAAAATGGAACAGTAGTACGGTAAATCTCAAAAAAGGAATTAATCATGAATAATAAGGAGCAACAACCCACAGAAACACAAAAGTACACCTACTTTGAGGGAGCCTTTGCACTTTCCACACAAGAGTCCAGATTCGTGTGGACTGCCTCCAGCATCTGACAAGTGCTGTCTACCCTTTGTACCCTCCTCCTGCTGCTGCAGAATGCAGGCCTCACACTGACACAGGAAATAATACTGTTCCTGCAGGAGACGCTGGCGTTCCTGGGTTGCCATCCTACTGCTATGAGGACCTGGGTGGGAAGGTATAGGGGTTGACGATAGCGCAACATCACAAGTTACTGTATAATGCAAAAGATGAAAAGTAATGGAACACCACTGCAAACCTGAAGCAATGACACACTGATTTGTTTAAATACTGCATATCAAAAAGTAATGATGTTTACTGAAATAGATCCTCCCAAACGTTCCACACTGGACTTTTAACACAAGGAATAGACAACATTTAAGCTAGTATTACAATCAATATGATATCAGTACAAACAAAAAGTCAAAAGTAAACACAGTGACCGATATCCAATACAGACAAATTAAACAATTAAACAAAAAGAAAAGACAACAAATGGATACTCAATAAATCCTATTTATTTTAAACATTTGATAACTGATACATTGCCCCCCCTTTCCTTTCTCTCAGTCTTCAGGACAATGATTTAACATTACACTTATCCAGAGAGCCTACCTGTTTTGCTATGCACCCCTGTATCTTGTGAAATATGTCAGTACCTTAACGATCCTTTTATACTTGTTCGACTTTGAAAAACAATACATTTCCTTACCATAGCAATGAAGGATCTCTTGCCCAGGAGTGATAACTTTGGCTGCTCTGACAGTTGCGATGACTCCGTGGGCTGTGCTTGTGTGCTCAGCTACACTCTCGCTGAGGTCTGCAAGCAGATCTGAATTTGTTCCAGTGCTCAACACCAAACTGGTGTTGGGACAGCAGGAGTGATTCAAAAGACTAAGAGTTGGGAATATCGCCGTAGCAATGCGGATTTCCCTGCTGGACTGCACTGGCGAGTTTGCTGCTCCTATGAGATGGAAGAATAGCAAAGCGAAGGTCATTATTCAAGATATAAGATTCAAGAACATTCATGCAATTACTGAAAAATATATAATTCTTCTATAGTGGATTGTACCACACCATAAGCATGGATACGGTTACAGTAGAACATATCAATAAATAAGTCAATCATCAGAAAATTTACAACAACAATTTAGATAAATGCCCCAAAATCACTGCTTCGCAAATGTCTATGTTTGTAGTTTTCTTAGTCTTCTGTAATAAATTGAATACCTTTGAATTCTGGACTCTCTGTCAGACACAACAAAGCAATCTTAATATGTCAATTCATGCTCTGGGAATATAAGATTTAGAAAAAAACTGACATTTTATAGACCAAACAATTCATTGATTAAAGAAGAAAATAATTGTGAACGTGATCGATAATGAAAATACTTGCAGACATAAATTACAGAAAAATTCAATTCCTAATTTAATTTCAAACTCACTCATTTTAACAACACATGGTTGATAAATAAGCATTACAGAGCTAGAAGGAGAAAAAAAATACAACTTTGCAAAGTCATAACAATGCAAATCATCCTCTTAAAATATTTGTTTGAGGTTTTTGAGGATAAAAAAAGTTTATACTTGTGGAATCATCTTTAGTTGTGACATCCATTCCTTTTCATACTGATTTACTCAAAAAACAAACTACTTTTATGTTTCTGATCTTGAAACACAGTTAGGATTTTTTATTATGCCAAAACCTGAGGCAAGGTGATTAGACTTGTGAAATCTGTGTGTGTGAGTCACCCGTATCTTGCAGCATGAGGATTGCCTGGGCGTTGCACCTCAGCTGCAGGATGTGCCTCAGAACTGCACTTCCCAGCAGCCACAGCTCTGAGCTCCAATCTGCGATACCTTCCTCCTCATCTGGTGAGAGGCCGTTTGCTCCTGAGGGTCTACTGAGGTCCCAAGAAGTAGGTGGAGGTCCTGCCTTGCTGAGCTTTAGATAGAGTGTTGCTACAGTAACTGCACACAGGAAACGCAACTCTGGGCTATGACGATTCAGGTGGTGCAGCAGGTGAAACACGCTCAGGTAAGAGTCACCATAGTATAAAGTATGACATGGATAGGAATCACTGGACTCTCTGTTTTGACAGCTTGGCTCCGACTTTGTGTGCTTGTCTCTGATCGGATCCCTGGCCATTTGGATGTTTTTTAACCCCGCCTTTAGTGTTATCCTCAGAGCGAGCTGTGACATCACACCCATCACGGTCAGGTCTGCTCCCAGCGGACACTCCCAACGGTGATGCTCTTCCCAGGCGTCTTGCTGACAGGAAGTTGAACAGTATCGGCTGTAACTGCAGCCCTCACACGGCACAGGACACAGCGTCTCAGTCAAACACCTGTGACAGCGCCTGTGCTCCATCCCAAACAACAATCCTCTCTTTGTGTCCTGCCGTCCTTCCTTACCCTTCACCTCCTCCATCCCTGGTATAAGGACACAACTGTATGGCCTGTCATTGAGAATCACCTCCCCAGCTGCTATTCTGTCTGCAGCCACCAGGTGTCGACCTTTCTCTAGGCTGAAGCCAACTGCAGTTTGAGGACAAATCCCAAACGTGAGAAGTCCAAAAGATGCCTTTTTTACTCTGTCTGGATCTTTATCACTTTGTAAGGCAGGATTGTGATGATCCTCTTTTACCTTTTGATCTACAGACAGGTGCTTGAGGCTCTGTGTACGACGGTCCTCCAGTTTGTGTAAAAGATGAGAGGGATAGCCGTTATTTAAAGCTTTGTCAATGTCATCAAGGGATTCCTGAGGGGCAAAAAAAGAAACACCAGAGTGTGAGCCACAAGAAAATTCAAATGTGAGCAAAAACTAAACATGGCTGACATTTTAGCAACTTTTTTTTCGTAGTCTGTATTTTAGCTATAAGATGTCCGTTAATTAGAGACAAGTCTTGGACTAAGCACGGATACCTAAACCATCAACTACCAGGTGGTCCAATGAAGAATGAACTTTAATGTCAATGATGTGATGTGAAAAGGTAAAGTTAAAAAATAAAACTCTTTTGCCATATTTCCTTATTTATGTGCTCTCACCAACAATAATTGGCCTTCCCACCCCCAACCTATCAGACCTGAACAGTAAAGTCACCAAACACAAAGCATGGACTATTGCACATGACCCCAGTCAGTCACCCCCTTAACTCCTTCTTCACACTGCTTCCAGACACATGATACAGGTCCCTGGACAGGAAACAGGTCCGCTACAGCAGAAGCTTTGTGCTTTCTGCCATTGCATCCTTAAATTAAGCTTCCCAGCAGTGACTGTTCTATATATCTATCTGCCACATTTTAATGATGATAATGTTTCCCTGCAGGATCCCTGCAGTCAGGTGCTATTTAAAGTGATTACACAATGACAACACCATCTGTTAAACTTCCACACGCTTATCTTCAGTCCACTCCAATAAAAACACAACTGGAACTTCTGGCATCAACTAGAAGATGCCATAAGTACGACACTACCTCATTCTTTAAATGTTGAAGATGGCACCATCTCACCTGATAGTGCTGCAGATGGTAGAGCGCAGCAGAGCGGTTGGCATAGCACAACGACAGCTGCTCCGAACGTTGGGGAGCAAAACATATGCCCTGTCATGACAAGAGACAAAGAAGCTGGATGTTGATGCATATTAATTAGGATTGGCTGGCATGCCATGTGTAAGGCATGCTGTTTTATAATCCCATATGCATTTCTACATTACTGTTCTCAAAATATCAAACAATTTATATTTACAGTACACTTGATTTTGAACCAGTTTAGGGGGATATTATTTCCAACACCATTTTACAACTTTATCAGATGACTAACGTTTACTATTGTAGTGCATCAGAACTACATTATCTTATTATTACATAACTAAACAGTAAAAAAACACCAATGCAATAAAAAAAATTAAGTCAGATAGAAATCATACATAATCAAAAGCTTGCTAGCATTTTGAAAGGAAAGTTGGACTTTCACAGTCCAGCTGGACAAACACAGTCCAGTGTTTGACTGTAATGTGTTGAAGTTTATATTTTCTGGATCATATGGAACATTTAGAATATTATTGTGACTTCACCTGTGAGTAGTGCAGAGCAGCAGCAGTGTAGTCTCTGGTCTTGAAGCTAGAGTTGCCCCTCTCCCTGCATTTGGCTGCTTGCTCTATGTCCTTCTGTACAGAGTGTCCTGCAGAGATCGACTGCAAGAAATCCAGATCATCTTGGCTATAAAACAGAAATGGAGACCGTTACAGAGAAACCCTCTCTAAAATCAACAACTAAATTCGTGCCTCTGGGTTCAAAATGTTCCCCAGCAGCAAGGAAGGGGTTTATTGTTTACAGACCAATTCAAGGGAAACTCTATGTCTATGTCCCCAAATAGTTGATTAAAACAGTACATTTTTTAATGATTGATGGCCCAAATAACTTTATTTAGGATTTATTTGGAAACCCATGAGCACTAAAGAAGTAAGCTAACTTAGCTAGCTTTAGTTTAAAGTTACTCACGTTATCAGAGTAAGGCTACATTTGAAAACATCATCTATTTCAAGCAGGGATGTAAAATGTTCCTTTAGCTCAGGGTCGAGTCCGGTCCATTTCTGTACAACGTGGTCTTGCCACTGACGACAGGGAAGATCCATCATGATCTACAACTGATCCACATGAGCACCAAAGGGCAGTTTTGGTTTTGTTTTGAGTCCGTGCGCCAGCTAGCAGCGGTCAGAGAACCACTGTCAAGTTAGCGTGGGTCAACAAGGACTTTCCGACTACAACCTTCAAAATAAAAACCCATACCCTAAAACCCTGTTGCTGTCGAAGGAAAATCAAGTAGGATTTAGCCTATTAAATCCCTTATAATGCTTTGTCATGAGGTTTGTTTTGCTGTGAATTAATTACTCACAAATCTAGACGTTTATGTCAGTTCACTTTACCTTACGTTTTCAACCTGAGCTGAGCAACTTTACATTACATTTTAAATTACAAATGTGGTGTCTTTACATTTCTAACTGCAAGGTTTAGAGGGATGTGAGTTCAATCACCTATCATTTTTGATACTTCTACAAGTGCTGTGCTACCCATATGCAATTTTTGGTGCTTCCAGATCATTGACTGTATACCAGATCAAATTTAATCCTTTATGTTGAAGGCATACATATACGCATATCCGGTTTAAGATGCGTTGCCTGTTGTTATGCATGTTGTTATGCAGAAGTATCGCCTGTCTTCGCTTCTCTCGCGATAAGATCCATACCTTTAACAGCTGCGCAAGAGAAAACACAGTTTGTTGGTTTTGACTAACCACTTTACCTAAGACATGAGTGTAAAACTCACACAGGGCGCAATTGGCGTAAGCATATATATATATATATAACTGATTTATTGTTGTTGTTTGTCTGGAGTCGATGTGTCGATACTGTTTAGCAATGTAGCTAGCTGCAACTGCTAGCACTGTGAGCTAACGTGATTTAGTGGTACAGCTGCATCAACAGAAACGCTAGTACCATTACCGGATTGTTGTTTTAAATAAAAGTCTGATAGTAAATTTCTGATTTATGAGGTAAAAGAAATGCAGGCTTGTTTCATTTATTTAAATGTTTACGCTTAGCAATGCATTAGTGATGTGGTTAGTCTTCCCAAATACTTCCAGGTAGTTGAAGTGAAAAAACAGGACGGTGTGATCTAGTCCAGTCCTGTTTATCCACTAATGCTTAACATGCTAGAGGCGGTATAAAAATGTTTGTGACTTCATTAATCTCCAATTAATATTAGACTGTAACTTTGCATTAGCAGCATGTTAATGTGATGGGACAGGATGGGGACAGGCGCTATATAGTAACAAGTACGTGTGTTATTGTTTAGGCCCTGCTCACCGGCTTAGAGTTGAAAGATCCCGTGCTGCAGATGCTGGTAAGTACATTTAAGGAATCCACTTGACCAATCAATCCAGCTATATTGTATTTCAAACTACACAATAAAATTGTAAGATATGGACAGACCAGAATCAGTCTTCTTTTAAAAGATCCAGGCATGTTTTAAGACATGTGTTTAGAATAATATGTTCTGTCTTATATGGATTTTCCCACATTGTTGCCCTTCATTCAAATATCAACAGTCTGTAAATATGAAAATATGTGGGACAAAAGATGTCTCCAACACCTAACCCTACTCAAGGCATTCAGTGGCCTAGTTGATAAAACCTGTACCATAAACTCTGTCCTCTTACACAGGGCCATTGGAACTGTCAACTGTCCAGTATCATGATGAGCCTGATACTTTAAACCTTTGTTGTTTTGCTTATAAAATCCTTCCTTCCCTCTGTGTTTGTTAGAAGATCTGTAAGGTCGCTGCAGGCTCCAGGTTCAGGCTCATGATGAGCGATGGTCAGCACTCATTGTCTAGTGAGTATCTTGCAGTAGCCAAAAAACTCAGACTGTGGTTTTGGTTTGCCAAATGTACACATGGTCTCTTGTGTTTTGGCAGCAGGTTGACAGACAAATATGGTATGTCCAATGATGGTAATATCATGAATTTCAAAATGTCCAACAGCAATGCTAAGGGAAATTGGTAATTTAGAGGATAATCAAGTACCAGTGGTAGATACACCTGTTGAAATATTTTTTTAAGATGCACATGTATATTTGTGTATATACTGTATATGTGTTTGTAGCATTCCTGCTGGCCACACAGTTACACAGTCTGTTAGAAGAGAACCTCCTGGTGCCCAACTGTGTGTGTAAGTTAAAGAAGTTCGTCACCAGCACATTGGCAGATGGCAGGTATGTGTGTACCTCCTTCCTCTCACTTCTTTCTCGTTTGCTGCATGTAATCCCCTTTAGCCTTATTTTTTTTTACCTTCCTCCAGGACGGTGGTGACTGTGATGGACATGGAGATATTGCAGTCGGCCGAGGAAACTGGAGGCACCATTGGGAATCCCACTCCATATAATAGAGAGGGTATGGTTCTTCCGATAAAGCGCATGCATGAAGCTAGAAGTAATAATACTATATAATAAACAGCATCCAGAGTTTGTTTGTTCAATTTGCAGGTAAGACGTCATCACCACAGAGCTCACCTTCAAGTACCTCTGTTCCAGCATCCCCTCCATCTGCTTCAGTACCTGGACCCTCCTATAAGAACAACAGCAGTGAGTGTCCTGTCAAAGATTTTTCTAAATCATTCTCTTGTCCTCTCAGTTATTACACATAAAGGCAGTTTTTTGTATACAATTATTAGTGCCATGATAATAACCCTGCTGTTTAATTACTGGTACTTTCTTTTGTCAGTTTTTGTCGACTTGGACAAGTTTCAGTCTTCTGACTGTTCTTTATTAGTCACTGCTTGGCAGAAGTATCTTCTCATGTTAGCAGCTTCTCATTCTCAACAGCAAGTAATAACTTGTGACAAATCCTGATTAATGTTCTTTCGACAGCAAACAAATTGGATGACTTTATCTTTGATTTATTGATTACGGCACTCACATTTTTGATATAGCAAGAATATGCAACAGCTAAACCTTTGATTTTCATGTACAAGTGAGCAGCATGGGGCTGATTAAGTACATGCTACCAGTCGTCATTTAGTTAAAAAAAATCTGTGCCTTCCAAATCAGTGTTTATGGAAGATGGAAGATGGAAAAAATATATGTGGATGCTTTCCAGTTCCACTGCCTGCAATGCATTTGATGTCTGAGTTAATCATTTTTAAACACAACAAAGCAATTCACCCTCAGGCTTTCAGTTCATGGATATTACATGTCATATAGATTAATACTTCTTATTTGGAGTGCAAATTCCAGAAATTAACCTCATCAGTATAAACAACTTCTAATTTCTTCATTTAGCAAAGTCAGACGTACGGAGCATTAGAGCTTAGGGCCCAACCTCAAAATAATTTTGTCGATTAGAAGTCACAGAATTTATTCTTTAAGTCCTGAAATAGCTTCTCAGTTAGATGATGACTTATTGTGTTGTTTTTAACAACCCTCTGCTCCTCAGCGTTCATTTGTTAATCTCAGAATTTAAAATTTAAGTGTTTTGTTGTTTCCACCAGTCATTGCCATTGTGGTAAGAAGCAAATGGCATTTTCAGCAGAAAAGGATATTTTAGGAGTTGGTTAGATTGTTTTTTTAGAGAAAAACAGAATAATTTGACAAACCCTCATTTTACCAACAGAGGGAGCCATGCACCCTTTTAAGAGACTCATGCTGCTGAATGATTTGCAGTCCTCTCACTCGTGTTTCTCCTCAGTACTGTGGGAGCCGTAATTTGGGACAACAGAGTCTTTGTTGTTCAGTTTTCACTCTCATTTACCATACTACACTTTAACCAGCACTATGGACTGAAAAGTAAATATTGGTTTTCATTCCTTTTGATTTATTATTATATTCATGGCACTTCACTGTTCAAAGGCGGTAATCTGAGCGTGGGTTAAGAACTAGATGAAATGGGCACAGTGTGGTTTTCTAGCCAGTTGAAGGTAGCCACAGAAAGTGCCAAATTATTGGTAGTTCCTTAAGTTTAAGTGCCCTATTTTCATATCACATTGTGCACTTGACGAACATATTTTACTGCCAGCTGTCAGAGAGGGAACCTATCTTGTTGCCCACTGGCCACTGCAGCGTGTAGTCCATAACTCTCACCTGTCACTCTTTTACCACCAACCACATATTTATAACAAAAGAGGACCTCCAAATTATGGTTGGCTTTCTGCCAAAATGCCTGCTGCCATGTATCATGCCTAAAATAGCCTGTGTTTTATTGGCTCTACTTTTATTAGCTTAGCCTTTGTTTCACTCTGTTGTTTTATACCTCCGAATGCTCTCAGCATCGACCTTGATTTTGTTATGTGGTAGAAACATACCAATAGTCCTCCTTAGTGGCGGATGTAGGCGTGTGGGTGGATAATGAGTGCTTGGTATATATTGTGTTTGGGCATGTGCAGGGGGGTGTGTTGTGACTGAGGGAGCTTGTGTGGGCCGATGGCTCCTCCAGTTCATGGCTTCATGAATATTGTGTTGTGGACTGAATTCCCTTGTAGCGATGCACAGATGGAGGGAGGGAGAGAAAGTCAACTAATTTGACTCAGCAAAGATGAGGCTCTGCATTAAATAGTTCACCAGGCCCTCTTTGTATCCTTTGAATCATGTTACCTCGGAGATTTCCCGCCAGATACAGAAAACTTGCTGCTCTGTTTTAATTGTTCTGTCGATGAAATGGTCCTGAATTCCTCTTTAATGCCAAAAAAGCCTCCTAAAAGTCTCAAAGTATTTTCTCCTGCTGAATGTGGCCAAGTGTTTGATTACTTTTTCAATATGGTGTAAATTGCATTTTCAGTAAGTCAATAAATTTGTTTGCATTCACAAGATTGCTAAATGCCACAAATTGAGTGTTTCCAATGAGCTCTGGGCGATGTAATGACCAGGGAGGCTGCTGTTTTATTTGAGGACTGAAGTCTGTTAAGATCCCTGGATGCTTCCATTTGGCTAACATTGCTCCTTGCTTCCTTCGCTCGTGTCTCTTCCTCCTGTTGTCCAGCGTGGATGTAACAGAGAGAGAGATGCAAAAATGGAGGAGGTATTTACCAAACAGGACATCCTTGCTCACTCCAGATTCATTTTCACGAGGCAGCTACTATTCATGATTCACAACATCTCAATGGTCTTATAATGTGTAGAAATAATGAAAAAACTGTTTTAAAGAAATCACCTGATGCGTAATAACTGCTGCTCCCATATTAAAGATCTGTTGCTGCGTCAGAGCATGATTGAAAAAGCAGCAATAGACAAATACATGTTTTATTACTGAAAGAATAAAACAGACAAGAGGGAGCACTGAAATAAAATCAGTCAGTTTTCTGTCTCATTCAGGCTCAGGCTGGATATAACACGACTAATAATAACCGTAACTGTGCAGCTGTTTAGGACAATCATTTTTCCTGAATAAGCCAAGATACACTTGGAGCAGAGAAGACTGATGGCTGATGAAGAAATTTTGTTTTTTCTATGATTCATTCATGAGTCAGCTTAGAAAGACATCCAATCATTTTATTTTCTGGAGAAACAATAAAAAACAATTAAATCTGCCTTTGATGCTATTATTTGTTTCTACAGCCAGTTTGCACAATCTACAGTCCTGCACTCATAAAATAATATTAATATTGCAATATTGCTGTTTCTACAACAGTTCATCGACCCGCCTCTTTACTTTCCCATCAGATCAGCTGACTAATCCCTTAACAGAATCTGATTGAAATTGTGCTGCTGTCTGGTTAAAAACTTACACATAGGATAAACCTGTGTTTCCTCGCTCCTCTCTTCCTGCTCCTTGTCTTCCCTGAGATGTA
Source organism: Lepomis macrochirus (assembly GCA_024633595.2). Taxonomy (NCBI): domain Eukaryota; kingdom Metazoa; phylum Chordata; class Actinopteri; order Centrarchiformes; family Centrarchidae; genus Lepomis; species Lepomis macrochirus. The sequence continues at coordinate 16,013,220 of JALXJV020000021.1, read as the reverse complement.
TTTAAAGATTGGAACATCTTTGATTACGGCAGACCTTGATCAATTTCCAGGTCACGGGTCAGAGGACAGAGGAGCGAGGACAGGAGGAGGCGTAATTAGCTGAATGGAAAGCGAAGCCTATAGCCCCGGGCATCCTGTTCTGTAGTGAGCCCTGACCTCTAAGATCCTCAGAGTCGAAGAATGTGGTCAGAGAACATTTTTGCTCTGGTGTCAGCAGAGTTTGAAGAAATAAGCATATGTTTATAATGATTTCAGCATGCCTTGTTAAGCAATGTCAGTCACAAGTGACATCGTACTGTCAATTAAAAAAAAAAGCATACAAATTTCAGTCACAATACTGATATTCTGAAATGTTTACACGTACTGCTGAAGGTCTAGTTGTTTTTTGAGTCAAAGGTCATGACACAGTAGTCACAGGCAGGTCTGTGTTCCCATTTAAATATTCATCAGCAGCTATCCTTGAAATAGACTACCTTCAAACTGCTTCGCAGATAATATTTAAATTCCATAAAGAGATCTGCACTTGCTGAAGTGCAGTTAAGAAAAAATTCATTATTCATCACTAACCATTCTCTGCAGGTTTCCTTTGTCCTCACAACTCTTTCCCTATCCTCCTCTTCTCTCTCTCATAAACACACACACTCTCTCTTTTACACGCTTCCTTATTCACTTTCGCTATTTAGTGCTTATTTTCTTGTCTATATATTTTTCTCTTCCTACAGTATCCTCACCACCAAGCGCTCCTCACAAATGGGGGCTGTTGAAAACAGTATCTGCATACATATCAGGACTCTGTACTGATCTTAATCACAAAAAATGAGGATCCTTGATGAACCTCTGTGCCCCTATCTTGCTCTGTTCTTCACCCTCCCCACCTATCATCTCCCCTTCTCTTCTTTCACTACCAGATCCTTCCCTCTACCACTCTATTCGGATAGCGTGTGTATGAATATTGATGTTAATTACCTCTCGCCTGAAAATAGCGGTTCAATCTGTGATTTCCCCAAGGAATTTGCTCATGACACATACACACACTCACCTGCACACCTGCAGAGAAGGGTATCACAGAAGTGAGTGTTTGTTGTGCTCCTGAACTGGAGCTTAAGTCAGGGGAGTGGTCTCTGTGGAATTGCTTCTTTTTATCCCTGACAATTCTTCCCTCAAATGTTGTTACTCAATGTGGCAGATCCTTCATGCCAAAAAGAGGCATAAAATATATTTTGACAACAGCCAACTATCCAGCCTGAATCACTGCTGATAGGGCTGATGCTACTTTATTGTGGGAGGTGAGATAACACCTTATGATTCTGTGGGCTGGTCCGGACTGTTTAAGTTTGCTGGCATTGTCATTTGTGAAAAATAAATTAATAAATAAAGGTGAGAGAACTTGTACTTCATTTTTTAGTAGTTATGGAGTTTTATTTGTATGTCAGAATTTATATTAGGTCTGAGATGAGCAAGTGTACCCCTATCCCATGCAAATAATAACGTTAAGAGGTCAAAGTACATGTTTATCGTTTTCTATTAAGTATTACAAAATGTGATAAATATATTACTATTGATTTATTCAAAGTATCAGAGAAATAACCTATAACCTCAGTCTCCCTTAATCATTCATGCTATTATATACTGTACTGCCTATTATATATAACTAATCAAGTTAAAGTTAAAATAAGTATGATATCCACTAAACTGTCAAAGAATTATTATTAATTAAAACATAATTATTATTTTTTCCTGTGACTGAAAGGCATTAGTAAAATAATTATGAAATGAATAATTGATTGGCAGTCTTACCCAAAAAGAAAAATTTAATTTATTGGCACTAGCTGATGTTAACAGGGAGACTTTCTCTGGTATTTTGTTTTATAATTTTGGCAGCTGCTCACATGATCAGATAACCGTTCAACCGCTACTGTTTCATATTATTTTGTCTGGGTGTTTAAAAAAAAGGGTAACTATGGTATTTTTCAACCCAACATTTTTTGAAATTGTTCCAGTTTTGAGCAAGCAGTCAGCAGCAGTGGGACAGGGCCACTTGCGTAAAAGTGCTTATTTTTTTCACTGAAAGGCTGAGATTGTTTTGGTCAAGTTGCAGTGTGGGAAATGTAGGCACCATTATTAAGTATTAGTATTTATACTTTTTTGTTTAATTGTCCATTATGAATGTGACAATGTGACATACTCTTAATTGTTTAATTTCATAATATATTAGTGACAATGGCATGAATGACTAAGTACAGTATAAAGTAGGGATGTCCCGATCAGGTTTTTTTTGCCCTCGAGTTCGAGTCATTTGATTTTGAGTATCTACCGGTACCGAGTCCCGATCCGATACTTCTATAATACTTAAAAAAAGAATAAAGAAGAGCGAAAAAACAGATCCAGAATGTCCCTTATTTTTTATTTAATTCACCTTATTTTAACACTCAACACTCTGATAACAAACAGAGCACTTCTGTGATGTAGCTTGAACAATCAAGTAATAAATAACATAAATTCTTCACTTTTGGACTTTTGTGCAACAGTAAATATAAAAAAAGTCTAAGATAAAAACAAATAGCACCTCAACTTAAAATACCGGGCAGGCATGTAAACAAATACAAAAATAAAAGTGCCACAGTGTTTGCAAAGCACATCTGTATATACATATATATACATTTACAGTATATCTGAGTCCTGACCGGGAGGTAACGTCCGATTCCGATCGAGTCTGAAACAATGTGATCGGATCTAGACATCCCTAGTATAAAGTATTTGGTTCTCTGAGCAGTTCTCAAACAAACTGCATTGCTCTACCTATACACATAATTGTAGGGCTGCAGCTCACACGAATTATCATTATTGATTAATCTGTTTTATTGTTTTAAAACAAATTGTCTTAAAATTTGTCAGAAAACTCTGAAAGATACACATCACAAATTCCCAGAGCCTAAGCAACATCCTCAGTGTTTGTTTTGCTCGACCAGTACTCCAAAAACCAAAGATATTAAATTTACAGTGAAAGAAAAGAGAAAAACAGCAAATCCTCACATCTTAGAACCTGCAAATGCAATATTTTTGTTCAATAAGTGACATCTATTACCAAAATTGTTTACCATCTCTGTCAACTAATCAGTTAATTAGTTAATATTTCACTACTAATTTGCCATCTTATTAATTTGGAGTGCTCTTATAAGTATGTCATTCTGTTTCCCAGCAGCCCTTTTCACTCCCAGAGGCCGTGGAAGAGGTTTTGTGGGAAAGTCGCCCATGAAGGTCTCGCCGTCGCCGTCGCCCATGAAGGTCTCGCCTTTGCCATCACCCATGAAAGTGTCGCCGTCAGCATCACCCATGAAAGCGTCGCCCATGAAGTTTTCACTCATGAAGTTTTCACCCATGAAAGCTAACAGTACTTCTCCAGGTCCTTCATTAAAAGTGATTCCTATTGCTCACCTCAACCCCTACCAAAGCAAGTAAGTTTTAAGTGTGTGTCCATGTCTGCATGTGCTTGCTTACATAAATGTGTTTGATATTTGTAAAAAAAAATTTAGACACAACTTAAATTATGTAGTCAGTAGTTATAAAGCACCTAACATGACTTACACGTATTTCCTCCTGAATTCCAGGCACAAACACTACAATAATCGTTTAACACAACACTTGTGTTTTTGGCCCCATTCATCATGAGCTGAACTGAAAGATCTAAGACTTTCTCTATGTACACAAAAGGCCTATTTTTCTCAAATATTGTTCACTGATCTGTCAATATCTGTGTTAGTGAGCACTTAGCCGAGATAATCCATCCACTTCACAGGTTTGGCATATCAAGATGCTGGTCAGACAGCATGGGTATCGCACAGGTGTGCCTTAGGGTGGTCATAATAAAAAGCCACTTGAAAATGTGCAGTTCCATCACACAGCACAATGCCACAGATGTCCAAGAGGGAGCGTGCAATTGGCATGCTGACTGCAGGAATGTTGCCCATGAATTGAAAGTGCATTTCCCTACCATTAGCCGTCTTTAAAGGCGTTTCAGAGAATTTGGCAGTACATCCAGGATCCAGTCTAGGACCTCCACATCCAGGATCTTCACCTCCAATATGGTCTTAGACCAGCCACCTGGACAGCTGCTGCAACTAAAGAATTTCTGCATAAACTGTCAGGAAACATCTCAGGGAAGCTCATCTGCATGCTTGTCCTCATTGGGGTCTTGACCTGACTGCAACTTCGCACAGCCATTGAAGAGGAGTGGGCCCACATTCCACAGGCCACAATCAACCACCTGTTAAACTCTATGTGAAGGAGATGTATTGCACTGCATCAGGCAAATGGTTGTCACACCAGATTTTGACTGGTTTCGACCCTTCCGGACTCCCTCGGACCCCTCAATATAGCAAAACCGCACATTTTCGAGTGGCCTCTTGTTGTGGCCAGCCTAAGGCACACCTGTGCAATACCCATGCTGTCTGATCAGCATCTTGATTTGCTGATCTGCTTGAACTGCTGACCTCACATCTGTGAGGTGGATGGGTTGTCTTGGCAAAGGAGAAGTGCTAATTAGCACAGATTTTGACAGATTTGTGAACAATATTTGAGACAAATAGGCCTTTTGTGTACATAAAGAAAGTCTTAGATCTTTGAGTTCAGCTCATGATGAATGGGGGTAAAAGCAAACGTGTTGCGTTCATAATTTTTTTCATTGTATTTCCTCTCATGTTGAGACTCTGCTTGCCTGTTTGCTGCCATTTCTGAGTAGCACTTTGGAGCATTTTGGAAATGTGTGTACCATGGTTTGTGCATGCATGTGTGAGCGACCATTTTTTTCTACATCAATGCGTGTGGCTCTGGATTTGTGCGTATGCATGTTGGCCAGCCCATCTGCATGGAAATGAAATGAAATGACCAATCTTGCCTCAGAAATGGACACTTTAACGGCAGGTACTGCTGGGTCTTTATGGTCTGCTGCTGAGGTTTTGATTCTGTTATTTGGCCTAGTGGGGATTCCCCTTCTTTCCCTCTCACAATGTCTTTACCTCCTTGAGGGCTCCATTTTGCTGCCGTCTTTTCCCCCTCTTGTTTCCTGTTGTTTAATTTGGCTTAAGTCTCTGTCTCTGACCTTAAAGTTGGCCACCAAAAGACAAGAGAACAGCATTGCAAGATACAGCTGCCCAGATTGGAGCAAAGCTACCCTGTCAACTCTCTATCCACGTTTGGGCTCTGATAACGTAGCCCTGTTTGAAATTGCAAGCTGTAAAGATAACTGTGCCTCTAGGTGTTGTAATAAACTGATGACTGTTCTAACTTTGAAGTTGGGGAGTACCTACAGTGAGTAAAACAGATTACTCAGCAGCTGTTCTTCTATGTATGCTTGCGTGAAGTGAAAAGTGCGGGTGTGGGCCTGTGCGTCTGCGCTTTAGACAGTAGATTATATAGGGATGCTGTATATGTGCGCATGGTCTTTTATGGCCATTTGCATGGCTTTCTCATCCCATTCTGCTGGTGTTAAGTAATAGCATCTAGAGCAGAGTATAATTGGCTTTTGGCTGCTATAAACCTTGGTGTAGCAGTCTTATCCATACTGAACAGGGGATGGGGTTCACTCTGGGCCAGCAGCTGCTCTCATGATAGGGGATTTAATTGCAGGCAAAGTTATGGTATGAATATCCTCCACTGCACAATTATCAACGCAGTCAAAAAGCTCACTGCTGCATAAACTGCCGAGCTTGGCTGGCTGTTGTTAAAAACAGAACAAGAAGCACATTTTAAATGTATCCAGGAGTTGGCAGATGTACAACACCTAGTTCACTCTTTGAAAAGAAAGTTGCTGGATGTTTTTTTTTCTTTCATGGAACTTTAAAAAGACTGAAAAGACACTCATCCAATTTCCTTGGGAATTATTCTTTTGCACATTTGTGTTTCACATTGGTGACTGATGTGAGCAGAGTTTGGATGCTCATTAACAAAAAAGGAAGCTTTATTAAAGTGTCTCTGCAGCATTCTTTACTGTTGGCGCTGACCTTTAGACTGCAACTCCTTTAGTCAAGTTTCAAATAAATATGTTGGTCAAACAAAACTTTTCTTGCAATTATTTTTTTAACAAAGAGTATATATTAAGTGTTCTGTATGTGTTCACATAAAAGAAATATGTTGATGAAAATTCAAAATGAAACATGGAAGGCATTCATGTAACGTTTAAAGAAAATCATCTGCACAAGCTTATTTTGGTAAGTGGGCATTTGGGTATGTTTAAGGTCAATTAAGTTTTGCTGAGATATATTTTGCAAGTGTGAATCATTACTACAGGATTTTCCTCTGTGTATATTCCTAGGTGGACGGTCAGAGCCCGAGTCACCAACAAGTCTGCTATCCGCACCTGGAGTAACTCTAGAGGAGAGGGCAGGCTCTTCTCCTTTGAGATAGTGGATGAGAGTGTGAGTATAGCAGCGCAGGGGCCTGAATATCGTGTTATGCTGCATGCATAATGTCGCACATGGCTGTTTTTTATTTAATCTGTGAAATGAAATGTTGCTTAATGAAAATGTGCCGGTCACCAGGGAGAAATCAAGATCACAGCCTTCAACAGCGAAGTGGACAAGTTTTTCTCTCTAGTGGAGCAAGGCAAGGTGAGCAGATCCCACTCACCCATATCCATCCTCACTTGAAGTGATAAGAGCTTCTTGGGAACTTCACTTAAAAATGATAACTTTTAAACATTTTCATCGCCAGTGTCTTAGAATGCTGCAAGGAGATGTTTGCGCTCACATTCTTTTAAAAGTATCCCCCAAATGTGGTTGCTGTTTCATCACTTTGATGAAGTTGATTGAAGACCCATTTAAACAACAATGAGACACTATTTAAAGACTTAAAAAATTCACAAACTACTTGCAGAGTAAGCCTTAGTCTCAGGTGCCTATTTTGTATGCACATAGCACCTCAAACAGCTGTATCATTGGTAGAATAGGGTCTAATAAACCCTTCTGCAAAATCCTCTCATGCCTGCAGGACTGCTGGCCAATGAATGAGCCGGAGGCAAGTATTAGAGGATTTTGTGGAAGGGATTTATTAAGTCACAATTTACTGAAATATGTATGTTCGAGACTTATTGAGCATTTAGGTGGATATATGAGGCCGCAGTATGCTGCTGGGAATGAGAAAACTTGTTGAATGCTTATCTTCGTTGTATCAGTGCCAGTTTCCATGGAGGATGTGTTTATAAATATAACATAATGTAATGTGTGTGTGTGTGTGTGTGTGTGTGTGTGTGTGTGTGTATATATATATATGTATATATGTATATATATATATGTATATATATATATATATATATATATATATATATATGTATATATATATATATAGATATATATATATATATGTATGTATATATATATATATATATATATATATATATATATATATTAAAGGATATGTCCAGATTAGGTCAGGTCTATCTTCATGTCACTCCTATGTTGACAGAATTATGGTTCACTGTAATGACTCCTCCTCTCCATACTGTTAGTGAAGCAATCCCTTCACAGCGACTACACTGGAAGAAATGGGAAGAAAACTGGGTTAAAAAGCATTACAATGCTATAAAAGCTAATGTGGGGCTCCAGCAGAGAATTACGTCGGCATCTTTGTTCTGGTAGTCATATGTAGTTTTATTGCCAGTGTTGTGTGTGTCCTGACAATGTAAGTAGCAGAATGTGGGAGCTGTGACTCAACAAGGTGAATACAACAAAATATTGTATTGAAATTAAACAATTTTGAACTAAAATTAAGCTCAAGTCAAACAGTAATCTTGGAGGGTGCATTTTCAGCCAGGATGATCTTTTAACAAGAAGGCCCTGGTTTAAGACATTGCATCAGCAAACATCTGCTTTACCGTCCTTTCGTAAGATATGTAATGTCTACCAGCTCCAGCTCCTGTTACATATATGACACTGACCTCTGACTTTGCTGGAGGACTGCAAATGAAATAGAATTATATACAAGAATGAAAGTATATGGAGTAGGATCCTTTTAAAATAATAATGAATAGGAATAGGAATTAATTCATATTTAAGAATTTAATACCTATGAGGACACAGATAAGTGCCGCCCCTCAATTGAACCCTGACAAATTGAAACGAGTGAATTCAGATTTTCTATATCGCGAAGTCAAGTTCTCCGTACATATTGCATTCCAAAAGTTAAACTAATAAAAAACCATTAATACAGTGACAAAAAGTAAAATGTCTGATGGAGTATACAGATGCATGATTGCAGACAGCGAAAGATATCAACATCCCTGGAAAGAGTGAATTACCACCACTTTCAGTGAGCAGCTGAAGGAACCATCCTTGCTATTGTTTATGCAAGATAAAAACATGTGTTGTTTGTGCTAAAATGGGCGGTGCTCAGTCTGAACACCCAGAGCATGCCCTTTTGCATGTACCTGTATACCTGTGCAATTACAGACAGGTAGAACACATGTTAAATCTCTTGCTCAACTCAGTCTGGTCCACAGAGCTTAATAACTCAATTAACCCTGGCCATCATTTTGCTAGTCACACTGGCTCAGGTATCAGCCACTGGCAGTGACTTCCAACACAGCCCCAGATCCAATTTGTGCCCTCTGCCCTCCAAAGATAAATAAAGGAATGAATCCGTCCTCCCTTCGTGATCTGAGTATTGACAGAACAGCGAGTGGGTGTGACTGGCTCTGACGGCCAGAATGCTTATCACATTAGTTTCATGCTCCTATCTCTGTGTGGGGTAAATCGGAGAGAGAGATAGGAAGGAAAGGGAAGGGAGTAAGCTTGAGAGACAAACGCAGAGCCAGAGAGAGGATAATGGAGAGTAAATGAAGAAGTGCGCCTCGCATATTGAGTTTAAATTGTACTGTTTAGCAGACTCGCTCTCAGCTGCTTATTTTCTGGTGAATTAGAGAAATGATGGCTGATATGACACCACATCTTAGTTCGACCTTAAGGTTTTTCCATTCCTATTAAGAGGTTTTGGTGGAATAGAAGCTGTATTGTAATCATAATTTCCCTTGCAGGATCAACAAAGTGGTCGCCCAATTCAATCAGTCATAGTTGCTTCAAATTCACAGGATATGACCAGTCTGATTAGGTCTAATTTTATAATGCCAGCAAACCATGCTTGCCCATTCTCTGTAGGTGTACTACATCTCCAAAGCTGTACTGAAGGTAGCCAACAAACAGTACACCACACTGAAGAACGACTACGAGATGACCCTCCACGCTCATTCATCCATTGTGCCATGTGATGACACTGTGGGCATCCCCTCAGTGCACTGTGACTTTGTGCCCATTGCAGAGCTGGAGAACAGAGACAAGGACACGATCATTGGTAAGAGAAGAAGTTTGTGAATGATACTTTATTTTTACATTTCTGCCATTTAACCGATAACTCACTCAGAACAGTGAGAGAGCGGGTAGAGGCTTAGTGACAAGGACAGTTAGGGGACAAAGGCAAAGGTAGGAGACGTAGCTGCTCCGTTTTTTAGCCTCACAAAACTAGACTACATATCCCAAGCTCCAGTTTTGCGATTGCATCAACTGTTCCAGATAGTCATGTGTCAAACCAATCAGCAATCTGTGCTGAGGGCTCAGATGATGACATGACTCGCTCTGTCTCCTAACTTTTTGTGAACAACCACTGAACACACGAGGTGTTAAAGATGAAAAATGTGAGAGGGGTGATTCACCAACTTTGTGGGATATTTTATTGCTACAAATGCATTCAGATGTTAATTTTTGTGGCTAGATGATTCCACATTCCTGAGTGGCTTCCATGTGTAGAATGTCTGTTTTGAAACCAGATGCAAAGACAAACAGCCCGGTCAGTGTTGCGTTAGTTCGGTCAGGTAGAAAAAAGGTTCATATTGATATCTGTGTGAAGACGAGAACTGTCAGTAGTCACTATGCACTATGGCTTACTTGGTTCTGTGTCTCTGTTAAGAAATGCCTTACCAGAACACACTGGGCCTCATGAAAGAATAATTTCCTATTTTTATCCTAAACCTCTCAAACCTTCTCTTGTGATGTTTCTTGTACGAGTGTTCCAAGTAGGATTAACCAAACTCTTAATTGCACAAAGTTGGACAACAGCCGGTTGAATGCCACCTGTTCATGAGGAGATGCGCATATGTGACATTTGGCTGCCTGTTCAGTTTGTTCTCAAAAATGTTACCAGGGAGGAAAAAGGAGAATTTTTTTAAACTGTTGGAGCTTCAAATCAGCAGATGAAATAATAAGTTTAGCGTTAGAGTTTAGTGTTAGAAGTTTGTGTTAGAGGACACAAAACAGTTATACTATAAAATATTAATAGCGCAGATGTCAGGAATGTGTCATCAGCGCTCTGCTGTGACAGTAATAAAGAGTGAAAAGTTTGAGGTGAAGTTAAATGCTAAAAAATGTTATTCTAAAGCAAAGTGGTCCATAAGTGATATGAAAGGCGGTCACATGACAGTAATGGAGATATTTGATGAGAGAATGTTGTGGGTGATGTTAAACTTTCTGGTTCAACAGAGGAATATACTCTATACCAACCTGTAAAAACCCCGACGGCATGAGAGAACTACTGAACTGTACATCTTTATGTACCAAAATATGCCAATAAAATCTACAAAAACTTGCTGAATTGGCAGCCGTGATGATGATAATATTGTGAACAGAATCTTCATTTTGCATTACATTTTTTAAATTTAATTTTAAACTCTAAAATACATTCAGATTAAGACATTATGATATCAGGTGACATTATTTGTTTTTTCTCCTGTGGGGAGTCAGACCACCTGTACATGTCCCGTATATTAGTTGCTGCCAGCATTAGAAAAAATCGGGTTATCAGCTGGATCATCTTCAACTACTTAGTCAAACCAAGAAATTATGTTAATAAGTTATACATAATAAGTTACAGATATACATGGTAAAAAGATGGCTCATAGACAGTCAGTCATGTATGGCTGTCATAATTTGTCATGACAGGGTCAGAGGAAAGGTTAATTCAGACGTATAGTAAAGAGGAAAGATAAAAAGAGGATAACGTTCATTCCATTGTTTTATGAAGGTTAGCTGCCCTCTATGACTGACGGTAATGTCTTATCTCTAGCGATCGGTAAATTGGGATGGTCCAAGTTGAGACTGGGGTTGAAATTAGTGATTTAACTCTTTGATGTCTGCTCAGTATTGTGGATATCATTTTTGGATAGGATGTCATTTTTAAAAATTACTCTTGGTCTGTATGCAGTTGAAGAGTGTTTTGGTTAACCTTTTACAGACTCATATTAATCATTTGTTTATTTATTTGTTTAATCATTTACTTATGAACAGTGTTGGGGCGTAACTAGTTACAGGTAATGTTGCTATACAATTGAATTTCAAAATAAATGTAATTGTAATCTGTTACAGTTATTGGGAAAAAATGAAATTACAGTTACTTCATGAAAATGTTCATGATTACATTGGGGTTATATCTGAATATTTTCTGTGAAAAGCCAGGCTGTATGTGTAATATTCATTTTGATGCTTTGCATGTTTTTCATGTGCACAATGTCTTCCTTTGCTATTTCCAGCTTCAGCAGTTTAGTAAAGCTTGATGCTATTCTGATGCTTTTGATAGGTTCTCATGTTTGAAGGGCTGCCAATCTGCCTGTTTGCCTCTCAAGCCGTCTATTGAAAATGGTTAACTGTTGAAAACTTTCATTAGAAATTTAGAAAATTAATCAAAGCAATTAAATTTAATAAGTTACATTACTTTGAGAAAGTAGTTGAAATAGTTTAACTACTATTACCTTTTAAATAGGTTACCGATTACAAGTTACCCTGTTACATTTCTAAAGGAACCTTCCCGACACTGCTTATGAACAGGGGTAGATATCACTTAAAAGTTTTCAATATGAGTGTGGACAAAGACGAAAAATACATTTACATATTACATATATAATACCTATAATTTTGAGGTATACAAACATTTTTTCGTACAAAATCCTATGCTTCTAACAACAAGGCAAAAGCTGGCAATTGTTAAGTGATGTTGAAATGCAAGAAGCCATACAAGAATTTAAACTTTAATAAGTTAACTTTTAATTGACAACAAAATTTCAAATCTGACCAGACATCCAATTCAGTACATGACAGTTTTTTCAGTCTGCAAAAAAGCAACACCTTTTTTAAAACAAGGTGGCCATGTGCTAAATAGGAGTCTAACGTAATGCAGCATAGCTACAGTGGAGTTTAAAGATCCCTTTCACACTAAATTTTGTTTGGATGAAAAGGATTCTGCGCTGACCTCTGTGGGTGGAAAGGTTCAAGTTTGCTGCATTTCTCATGATCAAGGTCGTTGTGGTCTCTTGTACTGGGATTTTACATTGCACAACAACGCAGTGCGGTACTGCACAGGGTCAGCAGAGCATACGGTAACTGCTGGATGGCAGCACAAGCAGGGCTATTATTTCTTTTTATATGTTTACATGCCATGTTGGAGAACAAATTAAAGGTTGTCAACAGCATACTGTAATCTACGCAATGGAGGATTTGTGTAGCTTTATATCCGGAGTAGTAATATTGCATTGTTACATTAGTGTAAACTGCGAGCAGCCTTGAAAGCCAGCACAGCAATACACTACACAGTTTAGAGATGCACTGAGCAGTTTACCTGGAGGAGTGTGTTGGTCGCAAAGGGGCAGCGTTACATGTCCTGTGTGTCATCTGTTGTCTCTCGATTCCCTTTCCCTCTCCACTCCTCTCTCCCTGCTCCTTTGTTAAATAGGGGATTATAACATGGTAATGAGAACTGTCAGCCTGTTCCTGTGGTGATAATGGAGTTCAGAGGTGGATGACATCGTCTCAATCATAATGGAATTAAGAGGGGCTGAGAGAGCACAGAGAGAGCAAGAGAGGAGCGGGGGAGGAGGGGGGGAGAGGAAGAGTTTAGAAAAAGGTTAGCAGAGGTAGCAGACAGGTGGATGAAATTCAGAGAATGACTGATTTGCAAAAACTGGCCTGTAATTCTGTCCAGTCATTTTATTTAACGCATGGGCACAAGTACTGACACAATGAGATGAGCGATAAAAATGTCATTATTAAACGATTTAAAGATGTCCTATGGAGTTTTTTTTTTACCACCAGTAGTGCTATGGAGCAATGTTTTTATGCGTTTTATTATGTTTTGTTATCATTTACACACAGAAGGACACACGCTCTGCCGACTGTGTCGCAAACTCCAGAGGATACTTTAAGTTAATCATGAAACATTTAAGACGCTTACACCATGCTTACAGCATCTTAAATGTGGCTGCCCTTTTGTTACATATGAATGCAAATTGGTTGTAAGACTATTATATCAGAAAAATGAGGCACATCAATACTCATCACGTGATTGCCATTGTTTGATTTTTTTCATTGGTTTTTTTCGCATTTTATAGAAAATTGTACAAATACAAAAATACACCATGCATTCTATGTAACCCTGTGTGATAGCACTGTGATGCATTAATCCTGTCTTTTTCACACAGTTCCCTAATTTATCTGTATTTGTTTCCTTTGTTTTTCGTAACCTTGTGACAATCCAATTTGTTGAACAATAAGCGCTTTATAAATTAATTTGACTTGTTCTGATTTAGTGTTTGATATTAGTCATGGTAGGCCAGGCTCTTCACCTTCTTAGAGCTCAGCGGCGACTGCTCCTCAGTGCAGTAATCCTGAATGAAGTTTTTAGGCCTTGAGCATGACAGGAAACATGAATGAGAAATGAGTGTGTTTGTTGTGATTTGGAGTGTGGGCCTGGGTGTTAGCCAGCCTTTTATGACATTTATGTCAGTCTGCTGTGAATATCAGAGGGGTGTCAACTCTCTGTCTTTACTGCTTATGATGTGTTACCACTTCATATTATGTAGAGCAGGGTTATTCAATTACAAGTTGAAGTAGGCCAGATTTTAAAACCAGGAAATGTAGATGGGCAACCTATTTAAAACCTTTTTTTAGCCTTTTATATGACTGTAGTAAAATAGCAATGTTTTTGTTTCACTTATTTTTTATGTTTAAAAACATTTTATATAATTTACAGTCACATCTAACCCAGGCACTTCACACAGTTCATAAGCAGAATAAAAAGAGCCGTCATTGCACGCAACCAGAACAAGTGGCAATAACAGTGACCAATAACAATTACAAAGCGTTTGTTTTAAATCACAAAGACATGTGATTAGTCATACCCTTGTTTATGCATCCCATAATATGTTGATATGTAGGCTACAGTTACACTCCTGACGTGGCTTTTTGGTCTGAATGAGAGCAGTGACTTTTGGCTCATAAGATTTGAAGAGTGTTGTATGTATGATGCTTTGGCAATATTGTTTCACAGTCATGCAAATAAAGCTAGTTGAATTGAATTGGAGTGCTGTCAGTCAGGGAGCAACGAGAGTTTTTTTATTGTCTATGAAAAGTTTGAATTACATGTACCCCTGTTAACGTTAGGAAGCCGGTGCATGTTGTTCAATCCAAAACTTAGGCCCCTGAGCGACGCTCTGGTCTCAAGGTAATGGATGATTGCATGGCAACCTCGTCAATGAAAGGGACCTCTTCCTTTGCTCTGGAGGAAAAGTACCCTTCTGTTTCAACAGTGTTCTTTTGCAAGGTCCATCACCTCTGTGGGCAGAGTCCATCCAATCAAGAAGAGGAGTTCTCTTTCAATTCAGACTCACAATGAAAACTGTCATCACATCAGTGATTTGTGCTGGTGCAATGCTTTTGCGTAGGTTCGGAAAATGCAGCAATCCTGCCTGTGCTCAAGTCAGTTGTGAAAAGAGTTTGACTTGGAATGTGCACATCTGTTCCAGATGATCACAGACAGTTTTGTCTCTGCACAGTAGTTCCAAATTTCATTCATTCAAGTCATTCACGTGTTGGAATATGTCGCTCAGAAAGCAGACTTTGGTCATGAAGTGGTCGTTCAGCATTGTTTCCACGTTTTTGTGCTTTCTACTACGGAGGAAAGTTATGATCTCCTCTCTGAGATCACAGAAACGATTCAGTGATTTGCCGTTGCTCAGCTAATGACACTGTGCAAAAGCAGACAGTGATGCTCAGCAGACCTGTCTGAATGTAGTTGTCAGAATAAGTGATGCTGGAGGCTTGATGTGGAGTGATTAATTATAGCCATCACACTGTCCATTGTTGTTTTTTAAGCTTGGCCCGTACTTGGCTGCACCAGGGTGTTACGGCTGGGATCGTAAGGTGCAGTCTGCACTTATGTGTCCCTGTCCTGTGATCCCTCTGGAAATTTTGTCGGGAAATTGTGTCTGGAAAAGTGTTTCTCAATGTGGTGCCTCCAAATATTATATTCTTTAACTAATTCAACACACTCATTGCACGTGTCATGAGATGGAAATAAAGATGGAAATAAAAGTACCAGTCCAGGCAGGGTTAGACTGACTGTTTTAATTGTCAATTTTACATTTCAGGGTTCATAGAGGCATATTGTCAGTAGAGCACTAACCTACTTCGAGTCTGTCAATAGCCATATGTTTTGAAAAGCTAACATTCACTAGTGGTCAGAACTCACATGAGAAAATGTTGATTTGTTAAAGATATGATTGGCACTACATCTGGAAACATTCTGCCTGGTCGGTACTGCACATGTGAAACTCTCAACAGATATAAGAAGGAAGTGAGATGGCTCACTTGTTAGCTGCTTCTGTACACTAATCTGTATGTGGTTTATTCTTTTTGTCATAATTAGATTTATGTATCCTCTTGTAGGTTGCTTATGGGCTGAATGTGAGTAGGCCCAATCTAGAGTATATGCAGGAGGCATTTTTACACTTGTAGAGACGTTTCAAAAGACTCTCTTCACATAACACACTATCGCTCCCTTTTTCTTAGTGTACCTCATTGTGAGCATATTTGTCCACCTGTATTTATGAGCTATCTATAGATGGAGATGTAAAAATTACTTTCTCTGCCTCTAGATGTGATTGGAGTGTGTAAGAGTGCAGAGGATGTATCCCGTATCACCACGAAGACGAGCAGAGAAGTCTCCAAGAGGGCCCTCAACCTAATAGACACAACTGGCAAAATGGTGACAGTCACGTTGTGGGGAGAGGAGGTAATAACTATAATCTCTCTGTTTCTCTCTTTTCTCTCTTCTCTGTATGCAGTGATGGATTTTCGATTTAACATAAAAACATGTGGAGCAGGCTGTAATTAATCGTGTGTTTATGAAGGTGCCCATCCGTGTATGTGCATACGCGTAACCTATCTCTGTGTGTGCCCTTGCATGCAGAGCTGTTTGATTGGGTTTTCTGGGCTGTAAAATTTGGATCGGTCAAATCATTCCTGTGACCTTCAGGAGTGTTTTGGACCAGAGTGCCTGATTTGAGACAGAAGGCTAAATAACTCTCGAATGTGCATGAAATGGCACTATTCTTCTCTAAGCTCATTCAATCTGCAAGCACTAATCCCTCCTCTTTGCCAAAATCCAAAAATGACTTTCAAATTAACTTGTAGGTTGTCCAATTATAAAAGCAAACTATACCACATATTACTTTCTGGTCTCTCCAAGCTGCAGACTTAACGTGTAAGAGACAATAATACAGCTGCTTTTGTCATCTCTTGTTCTCCATCTTCCTCTCCTCAATTACAGTCTTTGACATAGTTTTTTTCTCTCTTCAGGCGGAGAAGTTTGACGGCTCTAGACAGCCTGTGGTCGCCATAAAAGGGGCTCGCTTGTCTGATTTCGGGGGCAGATCTCTCTCTGCTTTGTTCAGTTCAACAGTCATGGTCAACCCAGACATACCGGAAGCCTTTAGACTCAGGGGCTGGTGAGTCACGCTGGTGTGCGCGAATACACAAACACTCACACACACACATTCATAAACACACACAGAATTATGCACACATTGTGGTAATGCTGCTATGTACAGTGCACATCAATCTATAGAGAAATTTTATCTCCTTGTTGCTTTAATGCTTACATAGATAAAACAACCTGTGACAAATACTAAACACAGGGCATTCTCACACACGCACGCACACACAAACAAACAAACACAAACCTAAGTGCAAAGCCCTGATGATCATGTGTCAGGAGACAGGTGGCATGTACCTCCTCAGTCCCAGCAGGACTCTAGACAGGATTAGATGGAGGGACTAACAGAAAAGCGGAACACGGACATTTCTGGATTCCAGGTCTGAGCTGCTACTGTGCGTGCACAGAAAGATGGCGACGCGTTGAGCCGCATCAAACTGGATTCTTATTAGCAGTTCCTGTGGAGAGAAGAGTTATGACTCATTCACTCATTAAGGCTGTTCCCAAGTTTGGCCACCGCTGAAATGTGAATGCGTTTTTTCCTCTTCTGTTTTATTCACCGTGTGTGTGTGTGTATACATATCAGTGTGCATATGATTGCCTGTGTGTTACACTGAGAGCTATTCTTAGGCAGAAAATTGCATCAAACTGCATCAAACAGCACTCTCACAGCTTCAAAGTGTGAAAACAGTAAATAAAGGCGTGTTTGTTGGTACCTGTGGGCATTGTTCTATTCACTCTTTTAGTCATTAATGTCTGGTTTATAAATTTGGTTAATTACTCCATTAACAATAGATTTGACCATTTTTGACTGTGTTGCATTAGTTGTAGCGTGTGTGTTTGGGGAAGGGGAGGGGAAGGGAGGCTCCATTGCTGCAGCTTTAATCTTGGTCTTATTAGTCTCTGGTCAATACACCATCTCATCCTGACATTCAAAGGGCTAAATAACTAAAAACCAGCACTCCTCCCTCCTTTCATTCCTCCTTCCATTCTTCTCTAATCCCTGGCTTTTCCCCCTGATCTCTGCTGCTGCTTGGTCCTCTCTGCAGTTTACATGCTGACAGCAGTGAAGGAATAACAATGAATGTTATTCAAGAAGCAGACAGCTGTTTCCCACTCCTTTTTTAACATTTAGGCAAGAGACAAGGAGTATCTGTCTGACTCTAGTTCCTGTGGCGATGTGGTGCTTTGTGGGATTGTTTTGACCAGGATTGCTTGCATAATTCAGCGAAACTGATGAATTTGGAAGATGCCTTGATTAGATTGCTCTTCTCATCTGGAATGCAGAGCCGGAGTCACACTGATGCATTAAGATTTAAAGGGAATATTAAAAAGGTAGATGAATGAATAGATGGAGTGGGTAGACAAAAGGAGACTGACACGTTTTGTTTTTCTTTTTTTTTACCCCAGTGAAGAAACATATGGACTGAAATGTATTTGTCCATGATAGCCATATGTCAGATAAAATAGATTGCCATATACAGATGCAGTGGTTGTAAATTAGTTTAGGATTAGAAGAATAGATTTAAAGGAGTAATTCAGTCATTGCTGAAGATGGCTTCTTTGAGTAATGTCAGATACAGTGCAGTGTGTTAGACAGTGCAGTATCTCCTTCGCAGAAAAATCTTTTAGTGTGACACGTTCATATTCGCAGATCTCTAACACTGGTGATGTATCTTGTGTAGTTAAATCACCTCAGTATTCGGGGATCATTAGTTGCCTTCTCAAGCACGCTCTGTTTGTGTTTTTCATTTGACTCAACAAACCCTCCTTTCCTTTTCTTTTTTCTTTTAGCTTCTTTACACTCTAACCTCTGTTGTATTTCACATGTATTTGTCTTTGTTTTGTTAAGCAAGTGTGTTTGCACATACATTTATTTGCACATATGTGCATGCGTGTTTTCAATGTCCAACTTTAGGTATGACCGGGAAGGCTATGCGCTCAACAGCCAATCCCTGACAGAGACGAGGTCCATGAGCAGTGGACCAAAGATGGACTGGAAAACACTGAGTGACGTTAAGAACGAACAAATGGGACACGGAGAGAAGGTAGTGCATACATACATACATTTATTTATGTATGTATATATGTGTATATACATATATGTGTGTGTGTGTGTGTGTATATATACATATATATATGTGTGTGTGTGTATGTATAGAGAGTGAGTGAGTGAGTGAGTCACCTTTTATTTTAGTTTTGCCTGTCCAACACCCAGAGATATTCAAGTTAATAAGAAGGAATTTTGGAATATTCGCTTGACAGTAGTAGTCAGATTAGAACTCATACTTCTCATAATAATACTCATAATACACTATGTATAGACTTAGTCTTCAAAAAAATAACTTGAAGATTTAAAGATTTAAAGGTTCTCTGTCTTGATTTCACTGAGTGTGTTGTATTTATTGTGTTTCTGTTTGGTTGTGGATTGATTTAGGCAATTAAAGGGCCAGAGTGTAAGACCGATTATAAGAACGACAAGCTACTGTGACACAAATTAAAACAAAAAATAAGTCATTTTACTTGAGATTAGGGCTGGGTATCGTTCAAAGATTTTCGATATCGATACCGGTATCGATACCTCAACTTCGATACCGGTATCGATACCTCAACTTCGATACCGGTACCTGAACGATACTTTTTTCGATACCAATTTTATTGGTATAAAATTTGTATATTTTTTCAACATACAGAGAATCATTGTTGTTTGTATAAAGTAACTTAATTATCACATTATTATCATTAATAGTTTATTTTAATAATTGTTCCTTTAAAAATACTACAGCTCGTCAAAACCAAGACATATTTTCAATGTAACATCGGCCTATATTGTGTTTTTTGTTGTTTTATTCCTCTTTCTTTAGTTTTATAATGTCATTTTATTGTTTATTAATTATATATTTTTTATTGTTTATATGTGAATTTGTGCTCTGGCACCATGGCAACCTAAACATTCATGGCAACAGGCCTGAGAGAGAGAGAAATCTCTCATCTGATGGAAACAAGTTTCTGCCTCTACATATCAAAGTTTCCTCCTCACTAGAGGAAGAGGTGTCCAAGCGACAACAATCACAATAGAAAGTAAACTCAGCCGCGCGTCTTTAATTCACTGCAGCAAAGTCGCAGACATCAGCCCAAGGATCGCTACGTGAAGTCACTTGCGCCGGCTGCACATACAGGTCCGTGAGCGACGGTGGCGTCACTTAACTGATCCTTCAGAAACACTTGGGAAAATTTAGCGTGTCTGGAAGCTACCGCGCTACTCGGCCAATAAAGGAGCTTTGCTTTGATTCAGAAAACAGCGACGCTGCCATCAAGCTACTGAGAAATGTCGTTAAACTAGTAACGGTGCTCTTTAGCGACGCTGCTGCCAACGCTGCTCGTACGGTGGCTGTTGAAGCAGCTCGGTGGCAGCAGGGCGGTGAGACGATAATGCACCGGCTCTGTCTTGTTGCAGCAAAGACGGAGCGACTTTCTGCTCTTAAGTTTATTTCACGCACAGTCAAGGGCTTCACCAGGTTTGTCGGCAGCTTTTATCTTGTGTCGCAAATATTGCATCACGCGCTGTTGCATCAAGCCACACTTTTAATTTTCTCCGCGTCTTTTACATCCACGTCTCTGTGCGTAACCACCGGGAGCTAGTGTTTACATCACTACAGCCAATTACAATCACTTTTAGATGTGGGCACATCAAGAATGCTGCATGCTGATTGGCTCATTGGCGTTAACAAGAACCTTTAGGTATCGAACTTTGGTACCGAAAGACGAGACATTTTTTGATACTCGGTGGTATTGAAGCAATTCGGTTGCCTAAAAAGTATTGAACTCGATACCCAGGCCTACTTGAGATGTTTTATATGGCTGTGTAGTAGTGAACAAGTTTTGATATGAGGTGGAAAAGCCACAAGGTGTGCAACTGCGGAAAGTAAATCTTGTTATTTGTGTTGCAGTTTCAGTCAGATCTCTGAACCAGTTCTTTATGAAAACTTTGGCTGGAAGCAGATTTGCTATGTGAGTCAGAAAATCCTTCCCTCACTTGGGCAGCTGGCTACTGTTTGAAGAAGAATGAAAGAAACCCTTACAGATATGTAACATCAGCATAGCTACAGTACAGACGATTTTGATAGCAGAACATCTTTCAGCGTTGTAAGACAAGCACAGTAAACACCAGGTTTTGGTGTCAGTCCCTGAGAATCAAAGAGTTAGAGCTTTACTGTTTTGCACCAAAGTTTTGCAGTCACACAGGGACACATCCGTCATGTTGACGGACTTTGACACCAAGAGCATTACTTAGATTTTCTTGACTTCTTTCTCTTACCTGCTCTTACCAGCCTATCACTATGGCATGTTCTGTAACATGCACTATAACCCACGTCTCACTTCAACTGTCAGAACATTTTGGAATATTTAGGAAATTGACATCAGGCATGTAAAACAAACTTTACCACTAAACATTAGAGGGTCACAATACAAGTTAAATAGTGCTGACTTTTTTGTTTAGCTATATAGAGATTACACTGAAGGATCCTTTTTTAAAACAATTTTGTGAACATGGATTTAGTGGGGGTTTTAATTGTCCACTTCTTAGTCACATTTAGTTTTAGACAAACAAAAACCACAATCAGCCTGCTGTTTATTGGAAAAATAGCAGCTCTAGGCTGTGCCTCGCTATGACTTCATGGATTAGTTTCGTTGTTCTCTTGTTTTAGCTATGGGAGAGAGATAGCAAATCACATGCTAGCTGTGCTGATTGAACAGCTGGAGACTGTTGGAGGAGCATATAAGAACTCTCAAATTGAACCATGTGCCATTTTAAGAAGTATCATCACACAGAATTATCATGTTTTCGCCTAAAAGTAGAGTGCATATAAGTGGTATGTGCCAAACTTTTGTCTAATTAATTAGGTTTATCTCCGACAAGTCTCCCTCATCCCTAACATTTAATGAGAAGCCACTTAAGAGTAGCTTCAAGATCAATTTTGTTTCTAATAAAAATGTCTAATTATGTCTTAGAGGTTGAGGAAGCCTATAGGGCATAACAGTACCAGAAGTAAAGTGAAGACGGAGAATGTGGGAGAGTGAGAGACATAAGCTTTATGTCATTTAGCTACGTGGCTGGGTGGGAACAAGGCCACGGGGGGGTTAGTGAGGAGGGGTATTGAGAAAAGGATATAGATACAGGAATGGTTAACAGGCGGATGTGGGGAAATGAGTTGAAAAGGTGAGAATGTGTAAATAATTCAAGTTAATTTTTTCCCTTTTTCCCCTCCTTTTTTCCCCCTTCCCTTATTCTTTTTGTCTTTTCCTCTTTCCTCCCTCTACCCTGTGTACCCCCGACTGTTTCTGTAATTGAACGGCTTTAAGGAGGTTGTCTATCACATACTCTGAGGCTGCTGCTTTGGTAATAATAATGAAATCCAAAACATTAGCTTCAAGTTTGAAGGAATCTAATTTGACATTCTACCTGTTTGCCCCCATGTATGTGCGTAACTGTGAATCTGTTAGTCTGTGTGTGTCACACGTGTGCGTGCGTACGTGCGTGCGTGCGTGTGTGCTGCGTGCATGCGTGTGTGGGTGGGTGGATGTAAGTGTACAAGCCGTTTCTAATTAATGTAGCAATGTGTGTTGGGGTTTTGGGACAAGCATTAAAGTTGGCATGTGCAGCCACGTCAATTATGTGAAGTAGATTTTCACTTGGTTGCCCTTCCACATACAAATTTTAATTGCATTTAGGTGCCAGAAGGTGACACAGGGATTTGGTGTGATAAGAATGAAAACTATTTCCAGAATTGTGTGTGTTTATGTGTGCATGTGTATGAATCTTTAGGTAAGTCTGCACACATTTTTGTGTTAGTGTGTCTGTGAGCATTTTTGTGTGCTGCATTAGTCATGCTGCTCTTCTAGGTTCTCCTCAGTGTGCTTGAGGTTAAGACTTTGCCCCAAGGCTTCTGTGTACGCACTGGAATACAGAGGGAGAGGAGGAGAAAAAAACACAAAAGGCGAAGGGGAGAGATGATGACAAATGCAGGGGGATTTATTTAGAGTTGTGTAGTCGTGATGGAATCGCCATGGTCCAGATCCTGCTGACCTCACATTCTCTGTAGTATCAGCCAGCATCACATGCCTTCAACAAACTCTCAAATGTCCTGTTCTTTTCTTTCCGCCACGTCCACCCTCTTACCACCTTCCCCACCCATCGCCTTCCCACCTCTCCCGCCTTCCAGCGCTCCAATCTGCCCAAGTCTGCAAAATGTGATGAGGCAGGCATGCGGTCGGAAACATAGGAGTGGAGCGTTGTGGGAGAGAGGGCTGTTGCTAACGGGAGAAATTCTCCTAATTAAAAAAAACCTCCTTAGTAAGTGTTTCGGAGGGGTTCTTGCTATGTGGCATGGGTGCTGGGTAGATGGATGGGTGGACAGATTATGAGGCTGTGAGTCAGTGTTAGCTAGCGGGAAGAAAGTGTCAGAGAGCTCTAAGTCTGACTGACAGTATCTGCAGAGGTCGTGGGGACACCGGGCAGCATCAACCATCTCACAAGGGACGCAGAGAACACAATGGCCTTTTTCACATTCACTGCTCTTACTGAACACTTTACAGAAAGTGTGGGTTGTATAACGCAAGAACAGCATTGCTCAGTCAGTGTGTGTGAATTTGGCCAGCATCCTAGAGAGACTCTTTGATAGACTCATTTAGGCCAACATTAGTAATGAGTCTGGCCCAGCTCTAGCTTGTAGTTGTTGTTTAGAATGCATTTTAAAGCATTTCATTTTAAATTCTGGCTGTAATTCCAACATCTTGTTTAAGGCCTGCTCTCCTGGTAGAAGAAATACCCTCTGGTGAAGCTAAGAAAAAAGATTTTTCCGAGGTTTCTTACATGTGTATGTATATGGTATTTATCGCCTTGTGCTCGCACACGTGTGGCTGTTTATATCTCGCGTGTGTATTTGCATGCAGACCTGTACACGTGTGTGTGCCTCTTCCCAATGAGACAGTTCATCTTCTTTGTGCATTCTTTATATTTATATTTATGGAAATCTGATGCCGTGCTTCTCCACAGGATGAGAGAATAGCCCCCCCCCCCTCAGAATTAGCATTTCTTTCCTTTTTAGCAGTTGGTTTCTAGCAGTGTGAGTTCTGCCTCTTAAGGTGCTAATATCTGTTTAAATTACTGCAACAGCACTGCATTTCAAATCGATTCTTTTTGACTGTGTACTAATTTAAATTCACAACTGAAGGAAGTTCAGCTGTATTGCAGATGTGTAAGTTTGGGTCTTTGCATATAACCTTGCATGTTAGTCATGTGAACGTGTCTCTGGGCTGTGGGTATTAGCACAATTTATGTATTAGAGAGGGAGAGAGATTCGTCTCATCTCGCATCTATTATGCATAGAATTCTCAAACTCCCTCTGCTCTCTTTTTAAACTGTTCCAAGATTGTTTGGAAGTCAAATAGAGATGTGTAAACAGTGCGCATCTACCAGCTAGACTGACTTGTTGGCAACAGTTTTACTGATAATGCCAAGCGTGATCTAAGTTAATTTTTATTTTATTTAATGTTTCTCTTTTCACCCTAAGCTGCTTATTGGCATTCCTAAAACTGTTGAAGGATGTCCTGCCTGCACTAGAAGGAGCACTTTTGCTCCTCCTCGTCTCCTACATTTTTTGATTTAAAAATACCATTAATGAAACAAAAGAATACTCACACCATTTGAATGATATGAACAGAGCATCCACCTGAGATTTTCACCCAAAGGTTTGATGAGTTAATGTTTCTTTCTTGTTTTGCTGTGTTTGACTGTATCCCACAGCTGTTTAATGGGACTGATATCACAACATTGTCACAAACCATTCCCACACACTTTCTGGACTGATGGTAGCATTATCTTGTTCACAGTACATACCACCTGAAGCTACACGGTGGTCACGAATGAATGAACATGGCCCGTACAGTCGTTACCATGCATGCCATGCATCACCTCACGTGCTTGACAACACACTCTGTCGACCTTGTTGTGGTTGAAAAAACCTTGTTTGGTTTGATGATTCCCACTTTCAGTTATCGGTGCGATTTTTTTTTTTCCCATTGATGTTCCTTTACCCACTGGAAACATGTTTTAGTTTATGGCGGACAGGAGAGCTACCCTTTGAGGTAATCTGCTGTTGTACCCTAAAAGAAAAACTTTTGAAGCGTTGTGTGTTCTGAAATTGGTCATCGTACCCAACCACTATTTTGTGATTTTGACTCTTGTGATTACTCATTGTGTTCTTATGGCCTGAGCCACCTGGCGTCTTGTTCATCTACCAAGATGCAGCCTCCTACACAACAAAGGTTTTGATGAGGTGTCTTGTTCCAGTCAATTCACTTTACACTTTTAAGATTGTTGCTTTTGAAAACCAGTCTTTGCATGCTTGTTCTTTTGACACACATAAACAGGCATTTTTAAAGTATGTAAGCTCAGCACAGCTGTTTCTATCCTGTTAATTTAATTGCATTTACAGATAGACAGAGATGATCCACTTTTGTGACCATCCTGGCTCACATTAAGACAAAGATGGTCTTTTATTTGTTTCATTTTTAATAAGAAAAAATGTTTTTTGTAAGAAGTCCTGTTGTGAGCACATGAGTGAAGCAGTCACACATCTGACTCTATTATTTACAGTAATCATTTCAGGTGGTCTTACACATACAGCCTGACATGACAAGCTGTCTAGGCTTGAACTCTTCATGCAGATTTTTTTCACGGTACAAATGCAATTGAAAATGTCTTGGTAACTTGGTTTTACTGAAGTCTAAGACTCAGATGAATATGTTCTGAATACCCTGTCACCAAGCATGGGTCACGTTAACCGAATATTCTGTCATTTACTGAATTATTTTAACAATGATGGAAAAGGCTGTCTGTCATATTGACAGATTAAGACTATGGGCGATCGACCGTGATGCAGGCAGTTATCTTATTACTATAAGCAACCAGCAACACATTCAAAAGAGAAAGTTATCAGTTAAACAGGGATCCAATGACGCTGGTATCTGGACTCTTAATCTGTCATGAGTTTCTTCCTCCTGCGGCAGTTGTCCTGTGTCAGTTTACGACATTTCTGGGGACTTGAATTATGCTTTTGAGCTCCAATGATAATTAGTTAGTGAATCATACAGCCACATTGTCTTTTCTCCCAGCTCCAGCAGGAGCGATTTCACTGTTGCAGTTCCAGTTGCCAAAGTGATATATTTAATCCATTGCTCTTGAAATATGTCAGGATTTTGTTTAGGCGGCATGATGTTCCCTTCACATTCTCTATGCTGGAGCCAACCGGGTTTCACTAAGCGTAAAAAGTAATAATAACAATATACTAGAAGAGCAAGCAAGCAGGGTCCTGAGGGTTCTAGTAGGTTCATAAGGTAAAAGCAAATCTGCTAAGTATTCTGGACCAATAACATTAAATGACTTATAAATTAGTAAAAGGATTTTAAAATCAATTCTAAAATTAACTGGAAGCCAATGCACAGACTTTAGGATAGGGGTAATGTGTGTTCTCTTTCTGGTCTTAGTCAAAAGATGTGCAGCAGCGTTTTGAACCAGCTGCAGTTTAGAGATTTTGTTTGATTTTTCGGAAGACCAGAAAGCAGAGCATTACAGTAATCAATCCTGGAAGTAATAAAAGCATGGATAAGTGTCTCAGTGTTTGCTTGAGAGAGAAAGGGTCGTACTCTAGCAGTGTTCTTGAGATGATAAAAAGCGGTCTTAGAAATATTTCAAATATGTGACTCAAAACTGAGATGTGAGTCAAAGATAACTCCCAGGTTTTTCACCTTATCACAGGGACTTAGTGCCAGCATTCACAATTTAATTTTAAGTTTCTCCATCTGAGATTCAGAACCAATGACCAATACTTCGGTTTCTCCTGATTGTGCTGCAGAAAATGTTCTGCCATCCATGACTGTATGTTTAAGTAACAATTAAAGAGCGTCTACTGGTCCTGGGTCATCAGGGGACACGGCAATGTATAGCTGGGTGTCATCAGCCTAAGTGTGAAAATTGATGCTCTGGCTCCTGATGACGTCTCCAAGCGGCAGCATGTACAAATTAAAAACGGTCAGGCCTAAGATTGAGCCCCGTGGAACACCACAGTTCATTTTATGTCTTCTGGATAGAGATTCATCAATACACACAAAGAATTCTCTCTCAGTGAGATATGATCGGAACCAATTAAGAACAGTACCTGAGAGGCCAATCAGCTTGTGCAGTCTGTTTAGAATAATTGAGTGATCTACTGTATCAAAAGCTGCACTTAGATCAAGTAGCGTTAATATTGATGTTTTTTTCATATCCGTGTTCCATCTAAGATCATTAACAATTATTACCAGTGCTGTCTCAGTACTGTGATTGGTTCAAAAACCAAGCTAGTATTTATCATAAATATTTTGGGAGTTAATAAAATCGTTCAGCTGATTAAAAACAACTTTTCCTAAAATTTTACTTTTGAATGGCAAATTGGATACCGGTCTGTAGTTATCGAGTACTGTTACATCTAAATTATTCTTCTTCAGAAGGGGCTTCACCACAGCAGTTTTAAAGGCAGTAGAGAAGACATCCATCTGTAGAGAATAGTTCACGATGGTCAGAAGATACTCACTAAAAAAGGCATAATGTGTTTTAAAAAGAGAAGTGGGATGGGATCTAACAGGCAAGTTGTTTGTTTCAGTAGAGTAACAATTTTACAAAGCATGCCAGCGTAAACCAGGTCAAAATTTATGCAGTGTATGCCTGGATGTAGATATAGGATCCACTTTATTAAAATGTACCTGCCGATGTAGTGATATATTTGACCTAGTAGAATGTATTTTACTTCTGAGGTGGAGTGCAAAGTCTTCACATTTGGAGTTTGTTAACATGCTGCTAGGTTTTGTCAAAACAGGGTTAATTAAGCGATCAGTTGTTGAGAAGAGGACTTTAGGGTTGTTCTGGTTGTCTGCAATGACTTTGGAGAAGTGTGAGTGTCTTGTGTCTCTAACTGCCTTATTATATGCTTTCAACTGTTTGTGAAAAATGTGGTAATTTACTGATATTTTGTTCTTTCTCCATCATCTTTCTGCTATTCTGCATTTTCTTCTTAATTGTTGTTAACTGAGAAAATCATCTCAGTTCTCCAGGGAGATGTACATATAGTCTTTAGGCCTATAGATATAGTATTTAGGCCTAAAATACACAGTATTTGAGGGTTGTTAAGATTAAGTGTGTGATATTCAAAGGATGTGTATCACCCAAAAGCGGTATCCTTAAAAACAAATGAGGTTGACAGGATTGTTGCTGTACCGCCACCCTTCTTGTCTTTCCTAGTGGAGTATGCAAAGTGGTAGTTTGGTGGTGAGGCCTCAGTAAGTGTTGCTGGGCCATCTGTGTTAAACCATGTCTCGGTTAAAATCATAAAATCAATATTATTATCTGAGATCAAATCATTAACAAGAAAGGTTTTATTTAAAAGAGATCTGACATTTAAAAGTGCCATACTTAGAGTCACTGGAGGAGCATATGGTGATTCGTGTGTACAGGAAATTTGACATCATCCCCCAAACACGTAGAAATGAGGTATAATTGTGCGATGTACTGTCGTGTAGTTATGAGGCAAAATGTCCTTTGGTTCAAAATGTCATTCAAATGAACAGGATTTTCCCACAGCATTTGAGCTTTGATTATAGCACTACCTATAAGCTGAATTGCACCAATTTTTTAGGTGTCATCAGGCCGCCCATGGGGAACAATTGACCCAAATTTGTGTTGATTCTGACTTGTAGCTATGGTTTTTTTACGTGTTTAATCTGCAATAAAAGTGCCACCTATGGGCACATTAGGATGAACTTTGGTCCATGGAGTCAGAAGTGCATCCTGAACAAATCGGCTCAAGTTTTATGTCAATGGGACTTGTGGTTATGGAGGAGCAAATATTTTGTGCTAAATAGCGCCACCTACGGGCTAATTGCACCAATGAATGAATGACTGATGAATTGATTTCTGACTGAGACGGGGTATATAGGCAGACTTGTGTTTGTGTGTGTGTGTGTGATTGAGATTTTTGTTTGACTTTTCTATGTCATACACACAAATAAATTGCAATACAAACGTTTTTTGTAATTAAATGATGGTTTTTAAGGTTCATTTGGTTTGGAAGATTTTTCTAGTATGTAACTTGATTTGTAGGTTAGATTTCTCCTCAGCACAATATTGTGTAAAGGGGGGCAGCACCTGCAAATTAACTGCAGCCTCTTAGACTTTCAAATTGCAGCAGTTTGATATGATTTGGTAGTCTTTTTATTGATTCACAGCTCTAGCCCTATAATTAGATTTCTTTCTCTCCCATTTTTGTTCTCTCTTCTCAGGCGGACTATTTCAGCTGTGTGGCAACAGTGTTGTACACTCGTAAGGAGAATTGTCTGTACCAGGCCTGTCCATCTGCAGACTGCAACAAGAAGGTCATAGACCAACAGAACGGACTGTACCGCTGCGAAAAGTGTAACAGAGAGTTTCCGAACTTCAAATACAGATTCCTACTTTCTGTAAGTGCACACCAATAATGCTATTTGTCATTATTGAAATGCTGCTGACTTTGAGGAATACCATAACTTCTAGAATCGCACATACACACACTCAAACATACACACATGAATAATCTCTTGTCCCTTCATCATCTCTGTCTGTCTGACTCTCAGGCTAACTTAGCAGACTTCGGGGATAACCAGTGGGTGACATGCTTCCAGGAGACAGCTGAGGTCCTGTTAGGTCACAGTGCAGAAACACTGGGACAGCTCAGAGACACAGTGAGGCATACACACACACACACACACACACACACACACAAACACACAGACATGGGTATACGACCACACATACTTCTCCTTAAACTAGTTTGTTCACATATGACAAGAAAATTGCCTTTACAATTTTTCCAGGAGGAACTTTAACAGACTACTTCCTGTAAAGCACTGACCATGACTTTGTATGTACCTCTTTTGTGTGTTCCTGAGGATGAGGCTGCATTTGATGAAGTCTTTCAGAAAGCCAACTTCACAACTCACATCTTTAAAAACAGAGTCAAGCTGGAAACGTACAACGTAAGTAGCTATAAATGGGAGCACAATAGGATTTGATACAATGCCTTGCAATTTAGTTTCCCAGGAACAAAATAGCAGAATGTAATGACATATGATGGTGCTCATCATTGTCCTGCAAGCTGTGAGAATATTTTCAGTGATCTCTGCCTTGCAGGAATATTCGACCCTGATTGGCTAGTGCATGTCTGTTACAAACAGCTGTCTTATCGCTGTTCTGAACAAATACACCAGCAGTCATTTTTATTTCTCTCATACACGAATAATGGTTCTGGAAAAATGGGCTTTCATAATAACCAAGATTGCAAACAAGTGCCATTGTTGTAAAAACAGTAAATGGTCTCATTTAGGGTCAATTTCACAATCTGGCCAAAAAGTGGGAACCAGCTGTGTTATATAGACCTAAGCTTTGGTTGTGTGTGTGAGAGAGTGTGTGTGTCAGTTATGAAATTGTAATTTTAAATTGCCACATTTAAGATTTGACACAGGGTACTCAAGTAGCTGTTCCTCTGTCAGGTTTTCTGGGGACAAATAAAGTATCGTAGTTTCAACATGATGAGACTCCAAAGCCTGCAGGGTTTACAGATTTAGTATTTTGTTTGGCGCAAAGTATTTACTAATCAGGAGCAACCAAGTCAGAGTAGTTAGGGATGCTTTCCAAATAGTGAATAGCATAAAGCAGTACAAGGAGCTTGCTTGATTAAAACCTTCACAGTGAATAATACAAAGAAAAAGTGAACATTCACTGTTTTATGTAAAGCATCCACTGGTGTGAAAGCTTAATGCAGTGAGGTATCTTGTTTAATTAATGGGCTGCATGCCATCCATGAATATGTAACAGCCAGACTCGTCGTCACATATTATCTTCCGCTGAACTGCGGTGCCAAGCATGTAAAGCTACAAAACAAGATGCACAAAATGCAATATACTCACACAATGTCAGTCACACAACATAAATCCAAAATCATTTCAATTAGTATCACAGTGACAAGGGAGTTGTTATGTAGCCAGTGCGCTTTGGATAACAGAAAACAAAATACAGCTGTGGATTCGTTTCTCTTAATTAGGCACTAATTAGCATTTAGTTATTGTCTGTCTAAGCCTAATTAGCTTAATTATTCAGAGGCTAATTTGCTACTAGGGGCACATACCGAGAGTCTGAGTAGAATGATTGAGATGTAGTATGAGCTCTGAACGGTCTGTGTCCTGACCTCAAGGAAACCCTATACAGAGTTTACAAGCCATTCTTCATGGTCTGAAAATAATGTAAAACCTTTTCAATGGGGAGTTACATAAAGTCTAGGGAAAGTATTGCCGGTCCAGTCTTTATACACACAAATGCATAGTTCCTGTTGCTTTAGTCTAATTTAACACATGAAGTGAAATGAGCTTGAATGTTAACAGTAAGTGTCAGCATACTACTGCTACTTAGCACTACTAACAGATGCTGGAGACAGCAGTTTTCATTACAGCCCACAATACAGAAGTGTCGGTCAGACCAAACAACATGCTGATGATTTCCTTTTATTACAGCCTTAGCCTTGAGTGGAGCTCAAAATATGGTTTGTCGTCAGGGCTGCATTACAGGAAGAGTCATGGGTCATCACTTTGGGCACAAGAATATTCTCGGTAAATCATCCTCTGAGGACCAGAAAGGTCCACGGCAAGCATGGCATGGCAATCTGGACATAAAGTGCAAGCCAGGCAGACTGACAGTCATCACAATTCAGAGGCCTGGCAAAAAATGGAAATGTAAAATAAAAAGCATGTGTTATGGCAAGTAATCTGCTGTACAACTGAGAAGCTTTATCACATTCAACAACTGAGTGATCACTTCCATCAGTCACTTCCCTGAGTATGAATGCTGGTTAGAAATATGACCAGCTTAACACTACCCACACCAAATCAGTTTAACACAACAACCTATGAATGAATTGCACAACAAAGACACAATAAGCACTTGACATTAAAGCCTGTTTGTGCCTCTACACCTGCCCAAATCTACAGCTATAACGGTTAAATATTGTCATGTGGTCTAGTTGTTTAATAAATTTAACTGTAAAAAAGATTAATTACTTCCAGTTAACAATTTCAACTGTTAATCACACATCAAAGTTGATACTGGACCTACGTACGGGGGAGCATAGAAGTGCTGAGACTGCCATTCAGTTACAGAATCACTTCTCTAAGTGTCCTGTACCTTTTTTTATATTTTACTTTTTCATTAATTAACTCACATTTCTGTCGTGTTGTAGAAAGGCACAAGACTTGATCTAAAGCCAAACACGAACAATGTAAAATGCAGTATTTCACAAAGTGGAGAAAATGATCTCTGAGCAGAAACACACTCTACAGGAAGGCTTATCAATGTATTCAGAGTTATTTTCAGTGGGTGTCAGTCAAAGTTTACTGTTTTTCTTTCAAAGCCCATGATTCAAAAAGACGATAGCAGAATGGAAAGAGTGTCTGTTCACCCGCTCAGTGCATCTTTCTAACTCAGGCTCAGTTCTTTTCCATAGACTTGTGAGTGTGACACAAGGCAGAAAGATAAGACATCTACCAGTGTTTTCATAAAAATAGAACAATGTAATGAAATGTCAGAGCTTAGCAAGATTAATGAAGTTACAAAATTTGTGTGTTGTCATTGTTCATAACAAGGACAGAGAGAGGAAGAACACCTGTGCTTAGGATCATATTTTAAAGTTATGGCTTTAACTTCTCTTGCACATAAACTCAAGTTTGTCTAATTTTAGGGCAGAGAAAATATGATAAACTACTGATTTTTAGACTTAACACGCACAGTGCATTCAAATCCCCACAGATTCAGGAGAGTGTGCAATGAATCAGACACTTGTGCTGCAGACCCCAGTGTAATAGAGGTCCATCTCACTCAGCCACAGGTGGAGATATTGGCATTCAGATGATGGTAGAGATCAGATTTGGCCTGCAGGATTAGATTTACTAAGCACAGATGAGTGTTTTTTCACATAACCATCTAATTTGCATTTGTTTAAATGGCAATCCAAGACAATTGATGCACTTAGAATCTGGAAATGTGCATCTGATTTCCAACCAATAACTAGACCCAACATTCTGAGTCCAAGTCTTGGTGAGTCTATTCACCTCAATGCCAGGTTCAATAGCAGTTTGTGCGTGTATGTGTACCTGTTGTCTGCAGGAGGATTTTAAACGCGTGTGTGCATATCTCTGTGCTTGTGTGTGAGCACATCCGTCTGTCGGAAGTGAATTAATTGATTTTGTCTCAGTGAATACATTAGTGTCAGAGGGGACCTGTTTTTCCTGCCTTATGTTAACAGACAGGCCATTGAGAGTCACACACTGATCACACTCACTTTATATCATCACCTAACCACACTCGCAGGCCTTGTCAACATTACATTCAGGTCTTTCCGCTGTCCCGTGTGAAAAAGGATTGAGGAGATTCTTATATGGCTGAAGGTGAACACTTCCTGTGTAGATGATAACACAGAAGTATTCAAAGAAGCTGTCAAAGCCTAAGAAATATGATAATTTGCTGTATTTCTGTTAGTTCCTTGTTTAACTTGTATCTGACAATGAGCACTTATGAGGGGTGAGTGAACAAATTAACAAAGATACAGTAGTAAATTAGTCCTGCAGTGAGTTTTTATTGAGACAGGAATGTTAATTCAACATGACGGAAGGTAGTTTGTAGTGCTGCTAAGAAAACAAGGCTGCTATATTGTAATTAGTGCTGTTACTGTATTTTGTCCTTCATGTGTCTTTCATGTCACATTCAGCGAGGGTGCCAACTTTTTAATTTGAAAGATCAATAGAAAGTTATAGGTTTAGGCTACTGCATGCTAACGTCAGCATGTTAACTTGCTAACAATGATAACGCTAACATGCTGATGTTTAGAAGCTACATCGTTACACATAGCATGCTAATATTTGGTTATTAGCACAGCTGAGGCTGATGGGAATGTAATTAGTTTTGTATAATTTTGACCTGATAAAGGTGCCAAAAGAAAAGCGATCTACAATGTTGTTACCACATTGTACGTACAAAATTTCATGGCAGTCCATCCAGTAGCTGTCGAGACATTTCATGACGATTCACAAATGTCAACCTCATGGTGAAGCAAGTGGAAATGTCAGGAGATCAACAAATGTCAGTGCGGTACGTCATCTGACAGCCCTGAATGTATATTAAAAAAAAGATTAAAAATTTAAAAAAATATATAAAAAATGTAGCAATCCATCTAGAACATGCGTAGATAGATATTTTACTGGATATGTGAAAACGTTGGCTTGATGATGGCGCTAGATGAAAAGTGAATTACCAAAGGCAACGGCAATCCATCCAGTAGTTGTTGAGATATTTCAGTCTGGACCAAAGGGGTGGACCAACAACAGACATTGCTGACCAGTGAGCTACACCACTAGCGTGTTGAGAAGCTAAAAGTACATTTGTAAATTTAATAATTCTCGTTCATATCTAACCCTCTGGTGTATTACATTACCTACAGATTTATTATCTAAATTTCTCAACAGGGATCCATGGTTTTATATAACTGTAGTGTTCAGTACAGTATCGCATTAATTCACTATGAGGTAAGTGAGTTGTTGTCCATTGCGTGCATTTGATGGTGCGTGTCTACATAGTTTGTCAGTGTGCCAGAGTCCAGAAGTTGTGTTGTTTTATTCTTCTGGAAAGAACCTCACCTCACCCCACCATCTGAAATTAAGTTAGAGATCTGGTGTGAACTGAGTAATTGTTTTCTCCACATGTGATTGGAATATTGGTCTTTCACACATTAAATTAATAAGACTTCTTCCTCAAAGTACCCTGTGCATTGAAGACCATTATTTTTAAATAAGTTGTCACCTTTTGTCAAGTGGAACCTTTGTCTTGACGGCCCCCTGTATGGTTTAATTTGCCTGCTATCCTCAGGTAGCAAATTGAAAATACTAATAGAGGTGTAGAATCACATGAGATAATGGGCAAATGTTAAATGCTTGATGCGGTTATGCTGGCTGAATAGTTAATTGATTAATGAATTGTCTCTGGATTAATCCTTGTTATAGTGTCTGTGATTATAATGGAAATGAGTTTTGGGCTATATGTCCACCACTGCATTATTTAATTATATTTAATTTTAAATGAAATTATTGCATGTTACCACAAATTGGAGACTGAATGACACTAAATTGTGTAAATATAATTATTAATTCCATTTCTTTGATTTCCATGTGGCATTATACGTGTATGTATCTTCTAAATTTTAGCAATGTGTAATAAGTTGTAATTCTGTCTAATCAAGTTGGGTGGTCCCGTTATATTGCTGCAAGTCTCAGGTCTGTATTCCTGTATTTTGGGCTTGCTGCCAGCTCTCATCATGTGTGTTGTTGTCGCTGCAGGAGAAAAATATTGTATAGAAAGTGCTATGAAGCACAGGGAAAAACCATGTGTACTCCTTTCAGCCATGGCTGGTCTTCATTTGGTGGCCAGTGTCTGTGTTTTCTCTTTATTTGGAATTTCTCATGTCAGATTGTGTCTAATTAGTCACATCTCTGATAGGATAAAGGTCTGACTGTCTTCTCGTAGGTTTTCCACAAATCCTTGAATTCATTATCTGTAACTACATCATCTGTATCTGCAGCCTACAACGGTTCCCAAAGTGGGTGCCTTGATGATGAAACTGTGCTGCGAGATTTCTTCAGAAAATGTTTTATTTATTGTGCATTTCTAATTTCGTAAAAAATTTAGCAACACTTCCATTAACTACATTTTCTGTTACGTTTTCAAACATATCAAAACTGAAGAGCTAAGCAATACCTATAAAAATCAATATACTAGGAACCCTGTTAAATATGCAGTTATCCCCAAGCTAACCAGATGATGGCTCACACTTGTTGGTGAATTTTCTAGGTGTTCATTCAAAAATAGCGGCCGTCAGAGCAAGTGATAGAAGGATTTGTCACCCTGTAAAAATAGCTCCAAGAAAGGCTGAGACATTCTGGGATGACGAAAATAACTGGAATTAGACTACATAGAAGCTTACAGCTTTTGCACAGGTTTTATTATACATTATATAGTGCATTCAGTGTGGTGTTGCCAATCACATATCTGTTGGCTTTCTCATCCCTGGTATGAATGAAAAACAAGACAAGCCTGTCAGTGGAGTCAAACCAACAGGTTTTGCTCTCTCCATGCTTAAGAAAATGCCTATGAAATGTGCCATCGTTCTAAAAAAAAAAGCTTGCTTGCTACTAAAAACTGTTAACTTAAAGAGACTTGTGTTGGTTTCAGTAACGTTAGAAGTCTCTCTTTATCAGATGCTTATGAACTCAAGTTTATTCTTCCCTCCTCAGGATGAGAGTCGGGTGAAGGTAACTGTAATGGATGTCCAACCAGTGGACCACAGGGAATACAGCAGGAGACTCCTCAGTAACATCCGCAAATTGGCCAGCTGAACTTGGTCCCAGTCATCCAAATGACTGCCTGGTGATTAAACTTTTTCCACCAACGAGATAACAGCATATCTGACTGAGGCAGCAGAGGGGTGGCCAGTGATTCATCTGATTAAATGGCAGCCAGACAAAAGGCTGATATTTAGTTGTTCACTTCCTTTAGCCGGCCAATTATGACACATGGAAATGTGATGGAAATGACTTTTACCTTTTTTTTTAATTTAATGACATTTTAACAAAGCAGTTTGAGTATTTGATTAGATATAATTGTGTTTTAGACCTGCTTACATTTTGTAATGCATGTCATATATCATAAACACAGTGAGATCAGTGTTTTCCCTTTTTTAAACAAATGATTCATCTCTTTGGTTTCAAATTTGTGTTGGTGATGCTCAGTGTTAGTTGAGTTAAGACGTAGATGAGTCAGATTCATTTAATTTTCATTTTCATTTTGTTTTAAAAATGAAGCATGCGTTGCCATTTGTTTTAAGTGTACTCAGTGCCTACTGCTTTTTAAAATTATTCTTTGAGTTAAAAATATTGAAGTGTTTGGTTTGCTGTGCTTTCAAAAAACGTCACACAAGAAAAGAGTGATTAAAAGGACAAACAAAAAACTGTGTTTTTCTTTATTGCTGTTAACAGGGTATCAGCAGGTCTTTAAGTCTTTAAAAGCACTGAAGTGACTTTCCTTAAACAAAAAGGCCTTTAAAAGTTTATAACCTTTACCATAGGCAGTAATGCTAGTTTTTTGGTTTTGTATCTATTGTGAACTGTCGGGAGACACTCAAACACTGTTGGGCAAGTTACTTGAAATCTGTCACCAATTACACATTACTCATTAAAAAATGATGACATTCCTCTACTAATTACTTGGGACCAAAAGTAATGCTTTACTACTCGTAACTGTACTTTAGTTACTCAGCTGTCAGCTCCGTCAGTTGTCTTTAAACAACTACAGTGCTTTATAGTGTGTAGTTATTATAAAGTGCTACCACTACAACTCCTCCTTACCCACATGTCGCACGCATTGTAGTTTACAAGCAGGCTGCCCTATTTACTGACCATTCAGCTGCTAGTTTTGCCACTGTGACTGCACACAATATTCCAGAGGTCCCCAACTGCAGAAGTGTAGCTACTCACCCTCCAACTCTAAACCTCCAACAAGTGACTTCTGAATGTACATGTTCCAGTGGCTAAAATTAGCCTGCCAAGAACACAATGTTTAAATTAGACAACTGAGGATTTACCTGGTATTCTGTTTTGGTCTGAGCACTAAACACACTTATCTGGATGCAGATCACGTTAATTTATTTAATTGTATCATTAGGATTTATTGTTATATACTACTGGGAAGTTGTCCTACTGAAAGGAATGTGCTATAATAATAAATCATAATAGATCATATTGTCCCTACTGGTTTCCATTATGTGGTCATACTTTGGCCAGCATGACCGGGCATGAAACTTGTGTTAAATTGAATTCAGAGTCGTATGAAAAAGGTCTAAAAGTCTCAATTTGGTGAACCTAGCAGAAGCACTATTTAAAAATCATGTACATTTCATTGATAAATCAGGTGTTTTGCCGCTCTTACAGGCACCGTGCATAGTTGTACACTGAACTGGGAAATCATTTCAAACTACTTTATGTTCACTGTGAGTATACTGTACAGACACCAGAAAGCAAGGACAGTGCTTCAGTGGCATGCCTCTCCACTAAGGTGTGGCTCAAGGGCATGACACTGATTTATGTTGGCAGCACGCCGCCTGCTCCCCTCAGTCCGAGGACCATCAGTACCATCTCCTGCCTGCTGCCTGCCATGCTGTGTGTGTGGAGGTTTGGGAGATTAAAACACGCACACACTGATCTTTTCATCCCAGTGTTACCTTTCTCTTAACTCTTTCCATTAGCTCTGTCTTCCCTTTTGTCTTTTGTTCAGTGTTATGAGGTCAAAGACTCCAATCATCTCTTTTTAATGACAACACAATCCAACTTAATGCATTAAACATAGTGGCCTAACATGTACTTACACACTGCATTTTAAACCCACAGTGAAAAGAATAAAAGAATTAAGTGAATGATTAAAGGTTGCTTTTGATTCGCGTGTCACTGATGAACAAACTGAAACGTCCCACAGAATTCACACCACTAACAGCGTTTGAGGTTTGCTTTACTCCGGAACTAATCAGGACATTTTTTAATTTGCTGCCATAAGCAGGTGCAGAGAGTGTAACACTGTGTTCTGTTCAGCAAATTAAAAAAGGACTCAATGAGATCAGAAAGTCACTTCCAACTCAAAGCCTTGCTGGTGATTGAGACTTAAGATGGAGACACATCAGTCTGCAGCACCAGCCAGCCCCAAGGCATTATGGGACAGAGGAGGATGTAGTGAAGAGATTAAGAGAAATACATTTTTTTGTATTATCCTTAGAGAACTTTATCTGAATGTGACATGCTAAGCAGCAGTGAACTGAGTTGCTGGTAAGGTTGTCATATTTTCTTTCTGGGAATGTGGGACCGTCAGTCTGGTGAATATGTAGTGTGTCTCTATCTGGAGAATGTGTGTGACGCTACAAGGACAGTAAATGGAAATGAGCTGTGGTTATCACAGAGGTTGTAGCCCCGATCACAGTCTATCTGACCGCAGTCTTATCTTAAAACACTGTTTCAGTCAAGCCCTGGGTGTGTGTGTGTGTTTGTGTGTGTAAGAGAGAGAGAGACTTAGCAAGAGACCAACATTCTTGAGACCTGCAACCATTTATTTACAAAGATTTATATTGGAATAGTGCCTTTTATTGAGGTATTGTGTATATTCATATTCAAATAGCGTGCTTACAGTGTGTTTTTCAAATCACAAGATGCTTTCCTGTGTCACTTTAATAAAACAGAGAGAAACACAACGAATTTCAATGTAGCCTTCAGCTGCCATTATCAGGACAGACACTGTAGAGCTGGGCTATTCAATTATAATGTTCAGGGGGCTACCTTTTCCAAAAGCTAGAGCCTGGGGGCTGTACATTTCCCTGAGCTATTATTCTCATTATGTATGTACACTTCACACAATGAGCCACCACATTTTCATAACTTTTACTACATTGTAAAAGTCCAGTAAACTAAAAAGGAAAATAAATAGCCTTTCTTAAAATATTCAGACCAAGTGCATAATTTTGTTTTCTTTGCAACACACGGTGTTATATAGTCCTAAATGTAAACACATATTGAAAACAAAGATATTCTACAACACATCATGTTAGCTATTTGGAATGTAATTTGGTCAATTCAGATATATCTTAACTAGCTACACCACAGCATTTCCTGTAAACACATAGAACACCATTTCATGCTTTCTGTCTCATCTTCAATGAGCCATTTCATTTACTTTAAACAGACAAACATAAGCTAACCTGAACCACATCCACTCAATATTCTCCAGTTCTTGTTAACTCTCACATATCAGAAAACACAGATAGGCCTAGAATAAATGCCTATGGGCTACTAATGAGAAAGACTGCACTTCTTTGACTGGGCAATGGAAGAGAAAGCTGGTTCATGAAGTGACGGCAATCTGCGAACAATGATGCAAATGCTCATTTGTCAAGGAGGCGCAAATATTTGTTTTTAATGGTGTTCATGTGAGAGAAGATAGATTTGCAGGCCACAACAGCAGCATGCAAAGGAGGGCTTTTGTCATCAATAATGCATGTTTGTGACTGGCTGTTACTGACAGCACAGGAGCACTCTGCTGGTTATAAAGGATTTATTTTTGCAAAAATGTATGTTGTTATTTTTTCCTTCAGGTTTTAATTTTTATTTATTTGTAAACAGAACTGGCCCGCATGTCACCAGTTGAAAAAGCTTGCTGAAAAGGCTACTTCAGCAGACTGCTTCCTGACATAGTTACACTTGGAAGGAGTATAGCTTTCGTGTGTGTTTCGGAGAGACTGGTGCATTTAAACCTTTTCAGCATCTGGCTACAATGCAGCAGTCAGATTTAAATCCTTCTTGTGTGCATTTACATAGTTTTTTTTATATCAAATAGCTGTCAGATAAACCCAACACACATGAAGAGTCTTTGGATGATGGACGCCTAGAGGCTTAAACTGTATCAGTGAACAAAATGTATGGTGTATACTGTTCATGCTCAAGATGATAAATAGATAATATAGATAACAATACCAATATGATAGTTATTTCTTTATGATTGCATAAAAATGTTTGTAGAATGTATAACCAATATGAAATACTGTATATACACCTCATGAAGGCTATAAATTATATAGTTGTCAGTTTAGCCATGTGCTTATGGTGTTAGTAAATCTAATGTAATGCTGTTTGATTCCCATGGGAATTCATTCTTTTGTATTACTGAAAAAGAAAATGCCTCCTCAGTTGACTTTCTAGTTAAAAAAGGTTAGAACAAATTTTAAGTGATTGTGCACATCTCCTTCACTGCAAAAGTGGCAATGTGCCCATGTAATGATTCCCCTTGTGTTTCTATAATGTCTCTGCTTACGTACACATGAATCTAAAGCAATTACCATTAGAGGAATTATTCTTCACGTCTTTACACTTCACAAATCACTGTTACTCTGAAAGTAACCTCTTAAAACCACATGTGGTCCTCTTGGATACTTTTAAGTTGGCACCTGCAGCAGAGTTGTGCTGAAAAGAAAATGTGGACGGTATTAGTCTGTTTCAGCCACCAAAGCAAACAAACACATCTTTAGTTACTCTTGACCTTTAGCTATGGTCAAAGTAATTATCTTATAAATTAAAAAATTGCATCCAGTCAAGATACTGTATCGTCTGACATTGTGGTTACATATGAAACCTACCTTTAGCGTTAACACCTGAAGCTACAGGTCTCGCGTCCAGTGCATTGAACTTTGATGCTAAGGAGATCCCCAGTGTGTGCCGATGTTGTTTAAATACCAAATACACTTGCGCCCATATGTGCAGTGCACCCATGGGAGTGTTGTTCTTAAAATGAGGTTTGGTCAGGCAAATTGTTGGCACATTGCTGTATTGAGTCAGCAGAAAGCGATTGCGCCATTGACCAATAAGAAACAGGTCTAAAGTCAATGCCGCAGTTATTTTAGGGTCGCATTATTCTAATAGTAAGATGCTCTTAAGAGAGATTCTGTGCACATTTACAAATGAGGCATACCAGCAGTATGCATCAGTTTGCAAGATGCTGTTCAGACTGAACAGCATCTTTCCTTGAAATGTGCAACGTTTCGCAACAGGCTTGGAGTTATGTTTTCTCCCATTTGGTAGGCATGTCAGAGATGTTAGCCAATTAGCTGCAACAAATTTTTCAACAAAGCATTGTTAAAAAGGAAAAATCAGCGTGCTTGCGTACACAACGATGAGGCACCACTGTTTCTGTTGTGACATATCTGTAAACACAACCGTGTTAAAAAGGCAGGAAAATGCAGTGTGTTTGCGTACACAACAGGGTGTTCAAGGCACCACTGTTTCCATTGAAAAAAATGTTTGTGCAAGGTTTTGCCGGCGCTGAACTCGCCCAAAACCTTGAAGCCTGTTGCACAATCTTTTTGAACCATGTGTCTGGGCTCACTGAACATTTTTTCCAATGTTAAACTAGCAAAATTGGAGTTGGACACGCCCCAAACACAAGTGCACCATAAGCTTCACGCTTGTGCTTAAATTGAGCCCACAGCATCATCATCATCACCATTTAAGTTGATATGACGAACTTCTTAGTGAATTGTTGCTTATACAGAGCAATATTATCATTCATGTGGAGTCGAATTTATGGCCACTTGATGAATGTAAGTCCAATATTTACTCTCTTATAGTTCTAAAACTCAATTAAGCCAAGGGAGCTGTAGATTCAGGTGATAATTCTATGTAGGATTATCACTACAAGTGACCTCTTTTACATTGTCATTATAAAAGGTATGGATTATAGCTATAGCCATTTTTGGAAAACAAAGCACACACAAACTCAAGTGTATTTACAATGCATAGAAATAAAAAGGGGGAGCAGAGAAA
>JALXJV020000021.1:15886093-15970348 GCA_024633595.2 Lepomis macrochirus | reverse complement strand
CCCTTGTTGACACCAGTAGAGCTGATCAAACAAGACCTAAGGTGTACCCTACTATCACACCGGGCTACTATATTAAAGTGCGTTAAACAGGATCCTGGGTTCTTAGCTGTTGATGGTGAGCTGGCTAAATATTCCCTATTTACTAATATTTGTTACAGTGACTTCAGACAGGCTAAGTAGGTATAGACAACAGATAAACAATATGTGTAAGAATAACAATAGCTGGTGCCTCCACTGTGGAACTACTAAGTTCACCTTAAGAACTTTACTGAAGTTCCCCAGAATAATGGTAAATATCTATTAGAAAGTCAAACATGAACCACAACAATATATGAAAAGGAAAAACATTTATTTCTACGTTCCTGGTACTCTGAGAACCAACAATTTCCTTCAAACCACCAGTTCTCTTATCAAACCCAAATCAATAAAGTTTTAAGTTTAGTGTAAACCTTATAATGAACCCTTACCAAACTGACAAATAGCCAAATATCCTTTATCAAACCACTCTGGTACTCTTCAAAATAACACTCCCCTTTTGGTTTCTCTTAGTATGTAATAATAAAAAAATATTAAATCTTGTGTGTGTGTGTGAACCAAATTAAAATAAATGTAACCTTTACATCAGTACCAAAAATACCACTTCAGAGCAATAGTCCAAAGCAAACACGTTTGTACCATCACAGTTCAACTTCAAAATGTTCAAATTATTACCAAGCGCTTGGATTTGTAAGCGTTGGGGCCCATACGGTGGTGCACATATGAAGAGAAATCCTTTAACTCACTGGTAGTAGAGTTCAACGTTCAGAAAAGACTCCGGTTACTCACGCGACTCCGTCAGTTCAAAGAATCCACAGGCTGGTAGACGATGCAGCAGAATGGCGAGGTGCAGTTGGTAGATGTCCGTCTTGGCGATGCAGCTCCGCGGGCGGGTCCGTCCTCACAGCGGTGCTACTTGCAGGCTAGCTCCCACGTTTCACTTTCTCTCTAGTTCTCCGATAAAAACTGTGCTCGTTGTCTAAGCTGGTTGTCACTCATAACAGTCCAAGCCAACGTCCCTCTAGTTTAAAAGTCCGACAGTTTGCGCTTTACACTTTTCTCTGTTATTGCAAACAGTAGCGAGGGACCGACCGAGCTACACTTTCACTTTCACTGGAAAACAACAAACGACTGAGCCTGCTACGAGACATAAATTAACTGCAAGGTAATATTTGTGCCTATACGTGTGTATTTAAGTCTACAAATATTAATCCTCTCCGAAGTTCAGCTAGAAAGTTTCACCACACATCGACATACAGCCGCTTCCTCTCGCACGCGTCGTCTTCTCTCGTTGCTTCTCGTAGCTTCTCTTCCGACTCACTCTTTTCTCCGCCCTTCAAGTGATCTCTAATTGGCTCAGTTTACATCAATCAAAACAAACTAAAATCACATTGGCCAAGTTATCATAACACTGGAATTCACAAAGAGCAAAGCATCATGGAAGGTGTAGTTTTTTCCATTTAGATACCACACGCCAAGAAATAGTCTTTTCATTTAACCATATTTAGTAGGTCCCTACACACTCCCCCCACCAAAATTCAGCATGCCCCCATGCTGAGCTACATACCAAAAAATATACAAGAACAGATCTTCAAAGTGTAATGACTGGTATAATAGTGGGTGAAAGGAGGGATACCTTA
This sequence comes from Lepomis macrochirus, assembly GCA_024633595.2. NCBI lineage: Eukaryota > Metazoa > Chordata > Actinopteri > Centrarchiformes > Centrarchidae > Lepomis > Lepomis macrochirus. The sequence goes on along the minus strand of JALXJV020000021.1, from coordinate 15,968,672 downwards.
TTTGAACATGACATGCATTTAACAAATGAATTACACCACCACACATGACAACCACTGTGTTGCTTAGGAAAAGTTACTGTGGGTGACTTAACTGAGTGAACACTGGTTTGCCCCACTATTACAGGTCTTGCACATGGCTCACCTAACTTTTCATAAGACAAACGTTCTGCTGGTCTTCTCGACCTCTCTGACCTTCTAACCTCTGGGTCAGTTCTCACTACATCAGATTTGTTGGTGGTGCAAGTGTCCTCAACAGAACATTCCTGTTCTAATCCCTGATTATCATCTGCTACGTCAACCCTTTTTTTTACTCTATCTTCTGCAGACTCCAAACTTGCTGTGACTTTGGGCACTGCTGTAGCATGGGTAGGGGTAGCTGACTTTGAGGGTAGTACATCTTTCTCTGATTGTTCACAGTTTTCCTCAGTACAGTCTTCTGGGTAGTTCCCATACTCTGACTCTGAATCCGAAGAATATTGATCTCCCAAGGGAACATCGGTACTGGTGTCACTTTTGTTAATCTCAAGTGTTTGTTTCCCCTCCTTGGCTTTTCTGCGCCTGAGGGCTCTTGGAGAAGGGGCAGGTTTGGTGTCCAAATCGGTGTTTAGCCTAACTTCTTGTCCTAGTGGCAGGAGGTGATTGCGGTGCATGATTTTAATAGGTCCTGAACCATCCACAGGCTTCAGACGGTAAACAGGAAGGTCAGACATTTGACTCACAACCACATAGGGGTTTGCGCTCCAACGATCAGCCAACTTTTGCTTCCCTTTCAGGCCAAGGTTTCGAATGAGGACTCTATCCCCAGGAACCAAACAGTGATACCGCACCTTCTGGTCGTATCTCTCTTTATTACTGTGGTTCATTTTAGTGGAAGTGGCTTGGGCCAACTGAAAGGCTGCTTGAAGCTCTCGTTTCATCTTAGATACATATTTCAAGTGTGAGGGTGGTGAGGTCCCATCTGCTGACACACCAAAGCAAATGTCCACAGGAAGCCTGGCTTCCCTCCCGAACATTAAAAAATAGGGAGAATACCCAGTAGCTTCATTTGGTGTACAATTGTATGCATGAACAAGGTGTGCAATGTGCTGACTCCACTTTGACTTCTGACTGGGCTCAAGAGTTCCTAGCATATTCAACAGAGTTCTGTTAAATCTCTCAGGTTGGGGGTCACCTTGTGGGTGGTAGGGTGATGTCCTGGATTTCTTTACACCCAACATGGTTAACATCTCTTTCACCAGCTGACTTTCAAAGTCCCTACCCTGGTCTGAGTGTATGCGGGTTGGAAGGCCATAATGAATGAAGTATTTCTCCCACAGAGTTCTAGCGACTGTCATGGCTTTCTGATCCTTAGTGGGGAATGCTTGCGCATAACGAGTAAAATGGTCAGTTATCACTAACACATTGCACACATTGCGGGAATCTGGTTCGATGGACAGGAAATCAATGCATACAAGATCCATGGGCCCTGAGCTCTGAATGTGTGAAAGAGGTGCTGCTTTTTGTGGTAGAGTCTTGCGTTTGATGCAGCGTTCACAAGTCTTACAGTAGGTCTCTACATCTAGCTTCATGCGAGGCCAGAAAAATCTGTCACAGACTAGTGCATAGGTCTTGTCAAACCCTAAATGTCCATTGTTGTCATGCAGTGACTTCAAAACAAAGCTGCGAAACTGGGTGGGAAGCACAAGCTGTCGCCTTAAGCGATTGTCAGACTGCTTAACTGTTCTGTATAGCAGACCCTGCTCAACTGACAGTTTCTCCCACTCTCTTTTCAGCAGTGTTTGGTCAGGATGGTTCGTCTGTATTTGACTAGCAGGTGCTTTCTGACTGACAGCTAACCATGCCTCCCCTATGCATGGGTCACTTTTCTGGGCGGCTTGAAGCTCAGCTGGACTGAAAATAGGTAGCTGGTCAGTGGCTACTGCAGCAGCATGACAGAAAGCTTTAGGAACTGCAGAAACATGAGCCCCAATTTGTGTAATCACACATGATTGGAGATGTCTGGTATGTGTGTTATTTGACACAGTCTGACAGAGAGCTCGCACTCCAGGAACTGGAATTTCCTGCCATTCATCGTCCGGTGTTGTGCTTTCATGTGGACGCCGGGACAGTGCGTCCGCGTCAAGGTTCTGGCGACCGGGTCTATATTTCAGGCTGAAGTTGTAGGTGGACAGCGCTGAGAGCCAACGATGACCCGTGGCATCCAGTTTAGCTGATGTCAGGACGTATGTCAGCGGGTTGTTATCTGTTCTGACTTGTACGCTTGCACCGTAAAGATAGTCATGGAGCTTATCCACAATTGCCCACTTAAGAGCCAGGAACTCCAGTTTGTGCGCTGGATAGTTTCTCTCAGATGGCGAAAGACTTCTGCTGAGGAATGCAACTGGACGCAGGCCATCATCATGCTCTTGGTATAAGACACCACCTAGCCCGTCCAGGCTAGCATCCACATGCAGAATGTAAGGCTTCTGTGGATCTGCAAACGCCAATACAGGTGCTTGGGTGAGCCGAGTCTTGAGTTCTCGGAAAGCGTGTTCACACTGTTCACTCCATCTAGACCCAAAGGGTTCAGAAGACTGGAAGTAGGTTTTGTCGGGTGGATGTGCAACTTTACTCCTCTTGGAGCGGGTGCAGGGAGGATACCCTTGAAGAAGTCCATTGAGGGGACGGCAGAGTTTTGAAAAGTCTTTGACAAACCGCCGGTAGTAACCACAGAACCCCAGGAATGATTTGAGCTCTGTTACGGTTTGAGGTCTTGGCCAAGAAGCAACAGCCTCTATTTTGGACGGATCTGTCGCTATTCCATCCTGTGACACCACATGTCCAACATAGGTAACAGAGGTTCTGCCAAACTGGCATTTGTCAAGCGACAGTTTCAGGCCTTCTTCTTTAAGTCTATCAAGGACTTTGAGCAGCCGCTCCTCGTGTTCCTCGAGTGTTCGCCCGAACACTATCAGGTCATCCAGATACACTAAAACCTCCAGAAAGTTCATGTCGCCAACAGTTTTCTCCATAACTCTCTGGAAAGTAGCAGGTGCTCCTGAAATCCCTTGAGGCATGCGTTCAAATTGATAAAAGCCCAAAGGACAGATAAAAGCAGTCTTCTCCTTATCTGCCTCACTCATGGGTATCTGATAGTACCCGCTCCTCAGATCGAGAACAGTGAACCATTTGCTCCCAGATAAGCAATGAAGTGCATCCTCTATTCTGGGGACGGTGTACTGGTCTGGTATTGTTCGGAGGTTGAGTGTTCGGTAGTCCACACACATTCGTACCTTTCCTGACTTCTTACGTACAACCACTATGGGTGATGCGTAGGGGCTACGCGACTCAGAGATGATGCCATGGGTTTTTTAATTCCTCCAAGTGCTGTCGTACATCTTCAAAGTCAGCAGGTGCCAAGCGACGTGACCTTTCTCTGAAGGGCCTTGCATCCTTCAGTCTGATCTCATGTCTGGTGCTTTTAGAACAACCTACATCCCATTCGTGGTGAGAGAAAACATCTTCCCTCTCCATCATTTTCTCACACAAACTTCTTTTTGCCTCCTCTGGCATGGGAGAAGCTCCAAAGTCAAAAGAGTCAGGTGTCAGTTTGTTTGCAACCTCATCAGCACACTTTGCCCTCTTAGGAGGTACAGGAGTTACAGGGAAAATGTGGGCTAGTGGAGTCCCACGTTTCAAGCAAACTTCCCTTGATGACAGGTTCTTTACAGTCACAGTAATGCGTCTGCTGAAAACAACAGACGAAGGATGGACCTCAGGCCTCACCCACAACTCTTCAGGGGAAAACGAGTTGGTAGGCTGATCTACTAGTGCTAGCTGATCGGTGAAATCACCAGGAAACTTGGGGAGGCCAGTGATCTTAAACACTTGTCCAGACTTCAAAGTGATTGGCTTACGATGGGTAAACCACACAGTCCCATGTTTATCTGTCTCGTCTGGGGTGTCAGACTGAGTAAGTGTCTCATAAGCATCTCAAAAGGCGGGGTGTATGTTCAGGGTGCCCAAGAACTTCTCTCCTGCCTGTTCTTTACAGCCCTTAACTAACTTTCTGACAAGCTGGGTGTTTGTTCCCACTAGCACAGCAATGTTGTCACTGTTCACAGGGTCGGGACATACTAAGGCTAAAGCGTCAACTTTCTGTGGCACCCCAGTGACAGCTTCAGTGAATTCAAGTTGTATGGACAGATAGCCATCATATGGGTATTCATGAGAGCTTAAACCCCATATCTCAAGGTCTTCGAGTGGCTGGATAGGTAAGTGTTTCAGGTAGTTGTTATAAAAGCTGCGATACAGGAGTGTTACTTGTGAGCCACTGTCGAGTAATGCTCTGGTATAAATCCCTTCTATCTGTACAGGTACAACAGATGGGGGGCCCACTAACCCTTCAGGCAGTCGCTTTGAGCATTCCTCCACTGGAGGTGGACACTGGGTGGAACGTATCTCACACGGAGCCATGTACCGTTCCCTTACCTGGCTCCTGGGAAGTTTCCCTGCTGCCTGTTTGCTTTAATCAGCTTCTGATTCACTTTTCTCAGGTCCTCAGGTCCCTGGCACTCTTTTCTGGTGTGTCCATCTTGTCCACACTGGTAGCAAAAGATTCCAGGCGGCGCTGGTCTGGGAGCTCTCCCTCTGGCTGAAGTGTCTCGAGTGGTGGCTTCTGACGCGGGCTGTTTGGACCCATTTTTGGCTGTCATATTGTCAGGCTTTGCGGCAACTGGTGCGGCGTTCAACAGTCTAGCCACCTGTGAAGAAAGTGCCTTTACCTCATTTTTCAGGTTGTCGAGCTCTGATGTGACGGGAGACTGAGGTACAGTAGTGGTGGCAGCGGTAGCAGCAGTTTTCACCCCTTCTCTGGCATTAATCCAACTCTCTTCCTCTCTTATGTCGCGCATCAGCTGGGAAAAAGATGGAGGATTTGCGAGGGTGTGTCTCATTCTCACACGCAGTGCAACCATGTCATGAGTGAGTGCACCCTTGACTAGTTGTTCTATCCGAGCTCTATTCATGTCTGCAGCATCAATTCCTCCCTTCAGAAGAGCCTGATGGAGAAGTTTGTCAAGGCGATATAGAAAAGAAGAGAGGTTTTCTCCTGCATTCTGATAGGTGTGTCTGAACTTGGCCAAAATGTCTGCTCCATTCTCTGTAGTGCCATAAGCAGTTTCAAGAGCTGATAAATAGTCAGTGGCGGTGGCAGTGTGAGTGCTGGCTTTCAAGAATCTGACAATGTCAGCAGCAGGCCCTCTTAAACTCTCAACTATGCGCTGTCTCTTGGCGGCATCAGTGCATTGCCACTCGCTGATCATTTGGGTAGCCTGCTCCATCCAGGCATCATATTCCTCCTCACCTGGCGGAACAGGTCTGAGGCCTGAAAACAGTCTCAATTTTCTGTAGCTGGGTCCATCAGTGGACACTTGGTTGCACTTATCCACAAGTTTTCCAATAGCAGTCACTAAATCCATGTTTACCTCGGCTTTAGGAGCTTGATTTTCTGATACAATGGATTGAAAATCCTCCATAGACCTTCCTTCCTGTTGTAGCAGCAGCAACAACTTTGCACGGAAATTTTCATTCTCAGTAACAGAATCAACTGTGACAAGGCCTTCCACTATATTCACAGTCCATGGCCCAGCCTCTCCCTCAATACCAACTTCTGCAGGCACGGTATCAGGAGTCAAATCAGTGCTGGTTTCTACTAATATGAAAACTGTGTGCCAGTGGAATCCCCACGGCGACCACAAATCTTGGTCCGACCAAAACTTTGACTGTGTCTAAGACCCTAACAACAGTCTCTTCACTAGTGTCTATTGGCACATTACTCAGTAACAAGGCACGAGAAAGGCTGACATTCTTCTGCCTACTCCACTCAACAGCCTGAGAAATATCCATTTTTCTTAAGTGGTTTAAGTGGTTTGCTAATACTATCACACTAGATTATCTTTAAAAATTACAGGGTTAACTTTTACCAACCAATTAAAAGAGAAATATGAAAATAGAGAAAAAAACTTTGCCTGACTGGTAAACAGGGAACATCCCAGCGGTGCCTCCAAAAATGTAACCCCTTGTTGACACCAGTAGAGCTGATCAAACAAGACCTAAGGTGTACCCTACTATCACACCGGGCTACTATATTAAAGTGCGTTAAACAGGATCCTGGGTTCTTAGCTGTTGATGGTGAGCTGGCTAAATATTCCCTATTTACTAATATTTGTTACAGTGACTTCAGACAGGCTAAGTAGGTATAGACAACAGATAAACAATATGTGTAAGAATAATAATAGCTGGTGCCTCCACTGTGGAACTACTAAGTTCACCTTAAGAACTTTACTGAAGTTCCCCAGAATAATGGTAAATATCTATTAGAAAGTCAAACATGAACCACAACAATATATGAAAAGGAAAAACATTTATTTCTACGTTCCTGGTACTCTGAGAACCAACAATTTCCTTCAAACCACCAGTTCTCTTATCAAACCCAAATCAATAAAGTTTTAAGTTTAGTGTAAACCTTATAATGAACCCTTACCAAACTGACAAATAGCCAAATATCCTTTATCAAACCACTCTGGTACTCTTCAAAATAACACTCCCTCTTTTGTTTCTCTTAGTATGTAATAATAAAAAAAAATATTAAATCTTGTGTGTGTGTGAACCAAATTAAAATAAATGTAACCTTTACATCAGTACCAAAAATACCACTTCAGAGCAATAGTCCAAAGCAAACACGTTTGTACCATCACAGTTCAACTTCAAAATGTTCAAATTATTACCAAGCGCTTGGATTTGTAAACGTTGGGGCCCATACGGTGGTGCACATATGAAAGAGGAATCCTTTAACTCACTGGTAGTAGAGTTCAACGTTCAGAAAAGACTCCGGTTACTCACGCGACTCCGTCAGTTCAAAGAATCCACAGGCTGGTAGACGATGCAGCAGAATGGCGAGGTGCAGTTGGTAGATGTCCATGCGGCGATGCAGCTCCCGGGGGCGGGGTCCGTCCTCACAGCGGTGCTACTTGCAGGCTAGCTCCCACGTTTCACTTTCTCTCTAGTTCTCCGATAAAAACTGTGCTCGTTGTCTAAGCTGGTTGTCACTCATAACAGTCCAAGCCAACGTCCCTCTAGTTTAAAAGTCCGACAGTTTGCGCTTTACACTTTTCTCTGTTATTGCAAACAGTAGCGAGGGACCGACCGAGCTACACTTTCACTTTCACTGGAAAACAACAAACGACTGAGCCTGCTACGAGACATAAATTAACTGCAAGGTAATATTTGTGCCTATACGTGTGTATTTAAGTCTACAAATATTAATCCTCTCCGAGTTCAGCTAGAAGTTTCACCACACATCGACATACAGCCGCTTCCCTCTCGCACGTGCGTCTTCTCTCGTTGCTTCTCTCGTAGCTTCTCTTCCGACTCACTTTTTTTCTCCCGCCCCTTCAAGTGATCTCTAATTGGCTCAGTTTACATCAATCAAAACAAACTAAAATCACATTGGCCAAGTTATCATAACACTGGAATTCACAAAGAGCAAAGCATCATGGAAGGTGTAGTTTTTTCCATTTAGATACCACACGCCAAGAAATAGTCTTTTCATTTAACCATATTTAGTAGGTCCCTACATTTTTATTAAGTCCAAGTTAATAATCAGTGCATTTTAATCTATTCAAGAGTTGGTTATAAAGTCTAAAAAATTCAATCAGCTGAAGTGTCTGTAGGGAGAAACTAAAGGCTGTGGTAAGAAAGTATTACACTAATACCAAAGAGTAAAGGAATTTGAGGGGACTGTTTCTTTGTTTGAATCAAAATGAAAGGCTTCAAACTTCAAATATCACACACTTGGTTCTTTTAGAGCGCGCTCATCATTTCTTTATATTTTGTTTTTATATCATAAAAGACACAAACAAATATGTGGAAATAAAAGTGCTCCATGTCAGAATCAAGTATTGTGAAAAGAAAAAAAAGACAACTGAATTCAGCCAGCACACAACACCCCATCAACTATCTACATGTTGTGCTTTGATGTTCATAACTTATTATTCTTGTTTAATCCACAACACACATGCAATGGTAGGAAGAAGAAATTGTGTTTACCCCAAAGCTGTGCTCATCAGTTGGCCAGCTTCATCTCTGCTCTAAAGAGTGTTAGGGAACCAGGCATTAAAGTTAGGGAGACAAGGATAATATGTGAAAATTCAGGCTTTATTTAGCCAAATAAAACATTCAATCAATAGAGTTGTAAATGTTTAAAACACGTAAGCAAAGAAAAGAGGTATTTAACTAGAAACAAGACTAATGCAACATAAATCTGAACTTCAAATTTGACCTAATGAATGACACAAAAAGAGGGGTACATAATAGGCTAGCCTACACAAACAAAGGGGGGGGCATAACTCCATACACCACCTATCTGATATCATACCAACCATAAGTCTCTTATACCAACAAGTGCACAAGCCAAAGAGAAGGAACATGAACATCTGAAGATACTTAAAGCATATTGATATCCAAACTGTACCTGTGTGAAAACAGCCACAAGATTTAGAAAGGACAACAACACTATGGGTAATGAGGAAAAGAAGAGTAAATGCATTGTGCACAACACTGTGATTCTATACGTGTCTAGAGTATCAAAGAAATTCAGGAGGATCGTCAGCAAACACCACACCCCTGTGTTTTTTAAACCCAAAATGAGATACTGGTCCATCTTAAAGACCACACATCCAAACAGCCAACTCCTCAGGTCAGGACCCAGTGGTTTTCTTAAATTTGAAGGACAAAGGACACACTTCCGAGAAAAAAAATGTTCAGATTCTGGATTGGGAGACAGGTGGTTTGAAAGAGCAGTGAAGGAAATAAATGTACACCAAAGTAACGAAACTATCTCTCAACAGGGGACGAGGTCTGCGACACCACTTATCCCCCACCTACAATGCTGTCCTGTCATCCCTTTACAGCCGATTGAACAAACCCTCACACTTGTCCTCATGTGATGATGCCAACGACAGTGACTCCAACAGTCATAACAACTGTTGTTACAACAGCCAGGAGCACTAACGAACCAAGCGGTATCCCTCACCTTGACAACAACCCCACAGAGGTTAAATAGCTGGGACTCCCTGCCAGTCAGTTAGAAGAAGAAGCTGCTTGGATAAGAGGTGAAATGTCTTCAAGTATCTTCAATCAAGTCCAATTGCCCTTAATTTAACCTTCCTTGGATAACTATGACCTGGATTACTGAGAATCTTCAATGACATAACTCCATTCAGTTTAAAAAGATGCAAAATAAACCTAACAATCAATAATGACAAAGTACAGATCAAATGAACAGTAAAATACTGAAAATTCTAATACAACCAAAACCCAAAAGAAATATCCAAATTCTGCCATTATTAAGAAAGGCTTTTGTCATTTGGAGGCCAATCCCAATCTGCACACTTGCAGATTTACAGACTGTGAGGCATATTCTTGGTAAGTCTGCAAGGGCTTAGGGCTGTCCCACTGTCAAATCACCAAGTGCGTCAGGGCTCTTGCTGAGTTTTTGAGCCCTTTGTGCACACTTTCCAAAAGTCTGCATCTCTGCAGACTTTGCCTGAGAAAAAATCCACAGTTTATAGCGTGATGTTAAATGTGTGGTTACCAGGTAATGTGATATATGGCTTCTTCCACTTCGTGTTTTAGCATAAAACGATCCCTCAAACCGAAGTCATTATAAGAAAGTCATAAAAATTAGCATGTGTTTGGTGATCATTTGTTTGTTTATGCCTTATGTACTGAAATGAAAAAAAGAAGTAATGGATAGTAATAGATAGTATAGACAGCTTGACTGCCTTTCTGCTCAAGGATTCCAGTGTTATCAAGGGCACTTCATTCTCACAAGATTATATATGGCCTCTGTTCTCTGTGAGTGAGTGTGTGTGTGCTGGTGCATGTATGATCTCAGTTATCCCCGTTAAACAGGGATCCACAGGCAAAAGCACAGGTATTCTCCAGTGTTTCATATTATATACTCATAGCAGGAAGCTGTAGGTGCAGATTTGTTGCTTTAACTCTTAACGTTCCTTTCTTGTAGACGGCCATTTGTTTTTCTCTTGCAGAAGGCTTTTATTCAGCCCCCTTCTTGCCTCCTTCCACTCTTTACATAAATTACCCATTTTTAAATTGCCCTACTCATTCCATTATTCTCATCTGTCATTTCCTGTCCACCTACAGTATCTGTTGTTTTTTCATATTGTTTCCACCAGCATCACCATAATTTCTCTGAGCTCCTCAGCGCTTTCTTTCTCCACTCCGTGCTGCCTCTCTTCTTCTCCTGTCTTTGTTTCTCTCCTACCCACCACCAGTTAAATAAACCTTCACTATTGCCCTCTCTCTTTCCATCATAAATACACTTGGCCTGAGGGCATTTATGTACATTTTTTTCTGCTGCACTTGGAGATCCAGCAGCCATGCCGACACCAAGGCCGGAATGCACCGTACACAGTCAGACCTATTTTCTAAGTAGAAGAAATATATAAATTAATAAATAAACTTTATTTGAATAGCACTAACAAAACCACAGAGTTCTTAAAATGGTGCAGGATCTACTTGTGTACAATACAAACAAAAATACAAATCTGTTTGTACACAAAATGGAAAAAACAATATTATTAAAGATCCCCTCCCGACATGTTTTAAGACGTAAATGCAAATTCAAATTCTTAAAATTGCATCTTCTCTGTGTCCCTCATTGAAAAATCCAGACTCTATACTGCTGGGCGTAAGATATCTCGTACTTGTGTAAGTTGCACAACAGATGAATGTAGAAACAGCCTTTAGTGTCAAACTCTAGCACATCCAGTAAACAATAAAAAAGACACACATCCAAAGTCCACTGAGAAAAAAATATCAAGCAGAGTTGAAACAGATGAATCGATAAATCCACACATCAAGTAGTTCCTGTTGAAAAGTTTATTTAGCTAGTGATGTTTCGAGCACAAAGCTCATCCTCAAACTCTGCACATCCATCATTCTGCACAGTGAAGGTGAAACATCCCAGTGACAATAAGTAAAAGACATTTTTGAGCGGAAAGGGACTTGAAAATGTCAACATGCACATTCAAACCTTTAGATTTGGGAGGGGGGGGTAGGTTTTGGAGACTATTCTCCCAAATGCAATCCAGGTAATGTCACGATCCTGTCCTGAGGGCTGTGCTTTTGGGTTTTGATTCTGAGGGGTTGGTTTTGTATCCGCATGTTTGTCCTGTCATGTGTTCCGTTTAGTTCTCTGAGTTTATTCATTTATCAGTTAGGTATCTGTTATATAGTCTGTGGTCTTGTATCCAGTCTTAGTGATCTGTGTTCTGTCATCTTGTCTCCCTAAGCTGCCCTGTCTTATTAGTTAAAATTTCTTTTGCAGTGCTGTTAGTTTAGGCTTAGTTTTTAGTTTGCTTGCTACCTTTAGTGTGTGTCCTCTACCTGATGTTATTGTTTATCTGGTTAGTGTCCAACAGCTGATGTTTAGTGGTGTTTTGGTATTTTCCTGATTTCAGTTCTGTTCCAGTCTCATGTATTTTCTGTATTTTTGCTTGAGTTCTGTCTGTTTGCTAGTTGTCTATTTATGTTCTCTGCCAGTTTCATTTATTAATCTGATTTTGATCATTCTGCTTTAGTCTCTATGTAGCCTATAGTATCTGTCTTTTCTCTTATCTTAGTTCCCAGGCCTGTGCCTTAATTCATGCCTTAGTGTTTATTTCTGGTCTGTAAACTTCTGTGTTGTTTTGCCCTTGTCTGCTTGTCTCTGAGTTAGTTTGTTATTTTTATCATTCTGATCTGTTACATCTTATTTTGATATGGCCCTATTCAGTAACCTGTGTTATGTCTGTTACCCCCAGTAATTCCTCTGCCTGCTTGTCCGCTAAGTACCTTGAGTTCCAGTTAGTGTATGGTCTGGTGTTTTGCATCTGTTAGTATGTGTCTGTGTTTCTGTCAGTTCATCACCCCGCCTGCCTGTGTCTGTCTGCTGTCATTATTAGTATCACCTGTTTGTGCTCCCACCCTCCTCGTTAGCCAGTGCTTAAATGTTTGTTGCTGCTGTTTAGCTTTTGCTGGTTCGTTATATGTCTTCTCGCCGTGTGTCACATTTGTTGGATTACCCTTTGTTCTGTACCCCCTGGAATATTTGTTGTTTTGGACCTTGTTTTTGCTGCTCTGCGGACAACCTCTGTTTATGGATTACCTTGTTTTATTTATTGGACTCTGCCGTAAGTTTAGCTTCTTCCCTTCTTTTAATAAATCCTGAAAGAGACTGCATCTGTCTGGCCTTGTCCAGCATTTGGGTCCTAAAGCCTGTTCCTGTCTACACACACGACAAACCCTGACAGGTAGCTTCTCAGGGCATATTAAAAAGTGACATAAAATTGGATGGTAGTACTTTATGAGACTTTACGCAGCTGTCCTCCCATGAAATATCAAAGCAATCAGCAAAAATCAGCAAATGCCGCAAAAGTGTTTGCGGCAAAGGTCAGTCAATATGATTTCTTTAAACCATGACAACAGTTGGTCCCTAACAGTAATCAAGTGTTTTACAATTGTAACTGAAACGACTATGATTGCCTTACCTCAATGAAGTAGTGATTTTAATCCAAACCACAGTGTTTTTCTAAACCTAACCAAATTGTTTTTCTGCCTGAAGTTAACCAACAACACATCTTGTTGTTGTTTTTTACCTACACATCTCCTCACAGTTTGTACATGATAAAAATACAAGCATTTCTTTCACACTCAGCTAATTGCCAAAATCATGCACTGTATTGGTGCATACAGTATTTTATAGTATGTTTATAGAACTGAATTGGGACACGGTGTAAACGTCTTCCTCTTAATGATTTCCCAGAACGCCTTTCAGCACGACTCAGAAATAGAATGAGAAGTTGTTGCACTTATGATGTTGGTGAAGAGAGCAACGGCGATATCAAGAGAGCAGGAGAATCATAAATTTGAGAGAAACAGAATGAGAGAAATGTGTGAATAGTAGGCATTACTCAAAACACTGCATTATATTTTGGTTTATTGTGGCTGCTGTCGACGGACAAATTGGTGTCTCTGGGCTCTGTTCTAAAGAGTCAGTGGTGCAGAGTGCTGCACTTACGCTGTGGCAGCTGACTTTCAGATATTTCATTGCTAGAGGCATGTGGCACAACTGAAGTGCAGTTGGAAACAGGGTGTGATTATGAGAAATATATTATCAGGATGTGGTAGGGGCTCGCGTCAGTCATCATCAATCAAATCAGCTCTTAGCCCCCTTTCTTTTCTGAAAGATTGCTTTCTGCTTCATGGAGCACAGTCTGTGATGCAGAGAACAGTTGGGAGTGGATTAACTACAAAAGCTTCTCTCAAGAGGAAACTGATGTCCTTGTGTGGGAGGTCCACAATTGCCGTGAGTGAATATGTGGCACCTGAAATAAAATTTGTTTAGATAATATCTTAATGCACTGTTGTAGGACAACAGTTATCCAACGTAAGAAACGGTTTGTTGATATTTGGGCAAACAGAACAGCCAGGATGATCATCATCCACAGTCTGTGTTCAATGCCACACTGTGTGCAGTATGTTGGACGTCTTCTTCACATTACATCACAGACAGATGAGCCTATTGCTAGTATGACAGATGTTCACACCTCTCTAAGGGATTTTATCAGATCATATTATGCAGCACATGATCTGCAAAAAGTGTGTTCAGTTTTTAGGTCCGGTGCAATTCTCTTATTACTATTAGCAAAGAACAATTTACATAATCAGTCTTTTATATGTATGAGTAAGTCTAACTATCTATCTCACCATATGTTTTTGGCAATCCATTGAGTTTCACTTTTTAAAAACTAAAGATCACCTCCAGATATATTTTAGGAAATATATAAATACTCTGATATGGTTTTCCACAAATCTAATTATTATAAATAAAGCACATCTTCCCTTTTTCACTCATTGAAAAATTCAGAATCCATGTAATCCACAAATTCTGCTGCATGCAAAATGTCTCCACAACACACCTGTTTAAGTTTCATATTGGATCACAATTGGCTTCTGAACTAGTTGTGCCATAACAAAATCATCTTGTAGGTACACTGAACTCAGACTTCAGGAGAACACAAATAAACTTCAGCAAATGAATGTGGAAACAGTTTGCGCATACTTGATTCTGCACAGCGAAGGTCAAACATCAGCTGCTGTTAAGTTGCTCTTTAAATATTCAGACTGAAAGGCAATTAAAGGAAAACCGATAAATGGGTGGAGTAGCAAAGGCAGATTTTTCCAAATGAGGCATGAATTATGAGTACGATAATGAGGTGAATGGATGTACAGTTCAGTAATAGACTGCCTGAATGTTTGTAATTGCATTAAAGAACACAAAGACATGCATTTTCCGAGGAAAGTAACAGTTTACATCAATCTGATTTATAAGAATATGGTTAGAGTTATAGTTAGCTTATAGTGTTTTAAAGACAAGCTGTGAAATGTTGAATTATCACAAACGATTTGCTAACATTCATCTTCTTACAGAAACAGTGGCCCTGTTACTTGGGATAAGACACAGCAGGAATCGTCAGTGACGTTAGTGGGAAATATTTCCTCATTGGAAAGTAGTTCCCATGAAGTGATTATTCAGAGTGGCAGTATTTTTTTCAAAGCTGTGTGCACCACATAATAATATTATTAACATTTATTTAATCAGTTAAATCCCATTGAGACTGATCTCATTTTCAAGGGAGACCTAAGTAAATGTAAACTATAATAATAAATAAGGTGACCATAGGTGTGCCTAACTGTAAATATCCAGTGGCAGGCTGACTGTGCAACTCACAGCGGGTGAGGTGTCGGATCAGTTGATTTGCGCCGCAAGTAGAATTTATCAGTTAACCATAACGTTATTATACATTTGTTTTTCTAGCGTGAGAAAGTTGATGTGTGGCGTGAGAGCGTGTGAAAAGTGTTAATTGCGTGAGTCTCACGCCAATTGCATGAGAGTTGGCAGCTCTGTAAACAAGTCTACAACCATGCTAGCAGCTCTGTGAGGCTGCAATCATGAGCTAAATGCTAACACCAGACACCACAACATGCTCAGTGTGAACATGACAATGTTTAGCAGGTATAATGTGATGAATACCGAACCCATCGGCGGTGATAGATTGTGTCTGCATTTGTCTAAAAGAAATATTGAAAATCCATCCACCTACATTGTATAAAAGTTAGAGGCAACGATCTCATTTATATATATTTAAACAATATAAACCTAAACTATCTGCATTACTACTAGAGTAAGTGAGAAAATATGTTTTTTCTTTTCTTTTTGTAATCTTTCAGGTGAACCATCAACAGGCAACCTCAGTGTTTCCCCCTCTGCACACCTTTTTCTGATTTCCTCATCAGCCTTTGTTGACCTGCTGCCTGCCTCACCAGCTGCACCTCATTTCACCATTAGTGTCTCTGTATATTTATATATAGCCTAGCTGACATTTTACCTCATGGCTTTTGTCACATTGTCCATGCTGCATTGTTTGTTTTTTGGCCACCTACCCACCACAACCATACCTACCTGTTTTCTGCACATATGTTTTTGATTACTGTCTCAGATTATGTCCTCAGACTCCAATCTGGTTCCTGCATTTGGGTCCTTCTAGCAAAAGAAACAGTCCACAAAATCCAAAGCTTTATTAAAAGCCCACGACCCTCAAAGTGGGGGCATTACAGATATTGATATAAAGGAATATTTTCAAAATGTAATAATTTTTTTACTAAGTTGATTAATTATTCGTGCTGTAACCATCCAGTCGCTCAATGTTTTTCAGTCAGTCTACGTGATGCTGTCTCTGTGTGTACCTGTAGTGTCTTCAGGATGAGCCTGTAGATAACTGTCTTAAGCCTCTGTCTTCATAACCTCTAATCTTATCACAGAGAGATGACTGCGATAACTCCCCCTTGTTTGATTTGCTTATCTGCAGGATTAGATACACCTGCTGGAATGGTTGTATTTTTCCATTACCAGGTAGAGGGAGGAAGTGAGGTGGGGGCTTTTACAGTGAAGTCTGCACAGATGGCTGTGATTTAGCTCAAGATCAAAAATGTATGAATTAACTGGATGTTTTCCACCTTCAAAGTGCCTTGTTGATGTTCAAACTTACTCAGGCCTCACTTGTGGTAAAATGCATATAAAGTTAGCGTCGCCTGGAAATGTTTTCATTTGTTAAAGTCTATTGAGTGATGAAAACACAAAAATGGATCACCAGACTCCACAGTACCCTTCACCTCTAGGCAGCGTTTTAACATCTTTCTGCTCATTGTTTTGGTTTTATGGCCCATAATGTTACTGTTTTGGTTCAGTCTCACCACTCTCAGCAGCATCATGTCCAGTTGCAGCAGGTAGCTCTTTCCAGGGAAAAAAAGCTCTAATAAACCCACACTACTACTGTCCAACCTGACCAAGGGCAGACAGATAATCTTGTGAACATTGTGGCGTATTTAACAGCTAAAGAGCCAGCTTTTTCCCTCTAGAGTTTGTGGAGACTGAATAGAGCTAAAAGAAGAGTGAATATTCGTTGAGAAGCCACAATGACTCCAAATGAATGCAAATATTGCTTGGTATCTGCTGCATGTGTAAATAGGCCACTGTTTGCTAACATGTTTGCCACATAAACTTTATTAGTTGGTAATATGTTCATATTTACAGCTTACTGCATGTTTATCATGCAATAAAATAAGTTTCAAAATTTAGCCGGAGCAAAATCATTGTGCAGCAGTTGCAGTACAAACTAGGAAAGAGTGCAAATATATAGAGTGAAAATATTGATTAGGTGCGCATCCAAAATATACACAACTGCAAAAATATAAAAAGGTTAACAGTAAGGATTCATTAAGTCAGAATCAAAGGTTCATGCAAAATAGAAACCATACACAACAACATGAAAGCAAAAGCAACGTTCCCTAAGAATCTAAAAAAAACTATGTAATAAGGAGAAGAAAACACCAAGCAGACAGGAGGATTACATTAAAACTATATTGCCAAAATCATCAATCAAAATCATAAATATTTAATTGGTTGAATCATTGCGATCATTATGAGCAGCCTAAAGCCATTTTTTCATATTTAAATGAATAAATTCTAATGCTGCCCCCTACTAAAAAAATTTCTAGTCGACTAGTCATAGCACATTTATGATATTTATTTAATAATTTAAATATTTTTGGCACTTCAGAAAAGGGTTTGGGTTCCAGGGTTGAGGAAGTATTATCTAAGTTACAGAGTTAACACTGTGTTACATTACAGAAAAATACAAAACCGTTATAATGAGCGCTTGAAATATTCATTGTACTGAGGCACGCAGTGAGACGCCTGTTTAGGACAAGCAGTAATTATTCTGAATGTGTTGGACCATCCAGCAAGGAGAGTTATTTATTTCAACACAGTATAACATCACACAAGTCTTGTTGTTCAAAACACAGGAATAAATAGCGTCCAACTCCAGACAAACAATTACTCGCAGACTTATCAACATGATGGATGATGTATAACTTATATACAAATTAACTTGTTACAAACTTGCTCCTCTCTTGCTTGATGCCTCTCCTGTCCCTGCTTGAACCCACTGTCATCCTTGGAGCCAGAGTCCTGGTTGGAGTCGCTATAATTCACCTCTATATTCTTGTCGACAAACTGTTCACTGGCACTGTAGCCACACCAGCCCACGTTACCACGCATCCCCACTCACAAACACATGCATTCCCTACTTATATTTGTATACAGATGGTGAAATAATATAAGCAGTACCGTGTGTAACAGATTTGTAACATATAATGTATGTGACTGGCAAACAATGACAATAATAGTTTAACAGGAGCACACTTTTAATGACAAGTTTTTAAAACCACTAATTTTGACTGAATGTCACAATTTGAGTAACATCCTTTGGGTTGTTAAGGCCATGCCGGTAGACTAGGCCAGATGCTTATTATTATTATTATTATTATTATTATTATAAACAAAGTGAACTTGTCCAAGCAATAAAACCCAGACCCGAAAAACTATTTCTTTATATAGCTATATTCAGTGTTTCCTACCTAATTATATTATATACAATGAATGTATATTTCTATTTAGAGTAGCATAGGTTATTTCTTATTTAACCATTTTTATTCGTTTTCATTCTCCACCTTTTATTTTAGTGTTTACTCACAAGCTTGAATCTGCTCTCTTTCCCTTCAGTTCTCATTTCTCCACACACGCACATGCCTACACCTCTGCTGCAAAGGCTCAGCGGCTTGCCCCGCCTCTTTCTGTTTCTCTCCCTGTATTGGTGTGCTCTTTTGACATTCTTCATAGGCCGTTAATATACCGGGTCGACCCGCCCAAGTAAAGCCTATGTGAAACACTACATCTGACAGGCCCACACCAAAACAACCACTGTACACTGGGAGGCTGCTGAGACTGGTTGGGTTGCTTGCCAACTCTGCCCGGCAGCATCCCCCACAGTATCCCTCAGCCCGGCCTGAAAACCTATTCCGTGGTCCAAAGCTCCTGTGCTAGTGGTGTAAATAAACACCAATACTCCCCTGAGCCTCTAGTCCAAGTTATCTAATAGGACAGCTAACTAACATTAATGGCCATGTATAATAATACATCCATTAGCAGTGCACCTGTAATTGACCTCCATGTTACAAGAGAAAAGGTCTGTGTTGCAATGATCCCCTGATTCTTTTCGTCCTGGCCCTAATGACAAGGCGCAGCTCCCGAACTGAGTTTGCGGTTGTTGTTTTTTTTCTGCGACTAACAGACCAAAGAAAACTCGGTTGACTAAAACTCTTCTCATTGGCTAATGGTTTAGTTGACTAATACTGAGATTTTGCTGTATTTTACCTGTGTTTTAGGGATTTTAAATCATTTACAAAATCAGCCAAACAAAATCAATGGCTGCTAGCCTTTCTTTCAGAGCTTTCAGCTGTATCTCATGGTCAGCGGATAAAGTTTGCAATAGAGAAATGCGATTCAAAGAATTTTCGGAGTCTAAGTTAATTAACTCAATTTAGATATATTAGAAGATATATTAACTGAAAAACTGTCTGAAAAGAATCTCATGTGGGAGAATTCAAATTGCAGGACACAGTCTTCACATCCCCAGTCTGTGCAAGAGTGTGTGCAGACAACCTTGTGTCTTTGATTTCTCGAAAACGGTGCTTCAGAAGGGGAGAAGTGAACATAAAATGGAACAATAGTGATTATACATACAGCATATGAATAATTCTCACTATGCTAGCACTATGCTATGCATGCTAGTTTTGTAATGATTTGTTCAGGAATTGCACTATCCTGCTTTGGAATCAGAGTCAGCAGACGTGGTGATGCTTCTGTCTCCTGCTTTGCTTGCTCCTCCATGTTTCCAGCTGAGAGCTAAGTGGAGACACGGCTAATTACCCAGTTTACACCACAAACGTAATTACACCCCTATGGGAAGTTACAAGTTGAGTATGCAGAAGGTACTGAATGTGAGGAAGTGGGGTAAAGCGTGTGGAAGCTCTTTCCTTTGTGTATGTGTGGATTCTTCACAGGTACATCAGAGAAGTGCTGTTGGGAGGCTCTTCTTGAAGCTAACAGGGCAGGTTAAAATTTAATTAAGCATTCAAAAACCCCTTAAATGTTTCCGTTCAAGCAGGATTAATAGAATAAAATAAGAGGCATTTGAAAATACAAACATAATGGAACATGTCTGTCTTGCTATTGAGCTTTCAATACCTGGTATCTGACTTAGAATTAAACAATGCAGCTGGAAGCTCATAAATCTCTCCCCAGAGGGACGTGGCTAATCACAGACACACCACGCGTCTAAAGCGCCGTTATTTAGCCAGATTATCAGTGCAGGAGGGAGCGAGCAACAATGGTGCAGACCACATTCCTAAACACACAACCCCGGGAGGTGGTGATTGCTGAACATTTTGCAACCTTGTATTAAATTAGATTTTAAAGAAAAAAGGAGAGAGCTTATATTAAATGGGGGATTGGAGAGTAGAGGCTCTGTGGAGTGGAGCTAATGTGTAAAAAATGATCTTTTCTTCCTTGTGCTGTTATGTCAGCCTGCTCAAAGACAGTCTTTGCTGTGAATTACCCGCACTCACATGTAGCATGTGATCTTGCATATTTAATGCCCCCCACACGCACACACACACGAGCACACACACACACACACACACACACACACACACACACACACACACACACACACACACACACACACACACACACACACACACACACACACACACACACACACACACACAAAGCCATCCATTTATCAATCACACTCTCAAAAAGTTGCAATTATTTCAGCTCAGTTACTGTCTTTGTCTTTATCATTATAGCCTCAAGTCTTCATTATGCCCACTAAAGGCAATGAAGAGATGAAAAAAATAAAAAATGATCAAAAACCTATCATCATTGTACATGAGGAGTAAAAATGCTCCTTTGTGTTTGAGGGTGCTGTAGGGGCACCTTTTAGTCACATTACAGAGGGAGAGAGTATTTAATTGTCCCAGTTGGGAAATTTGCTTTGAACTCCATGTTGCTGTATCCTTATCGTTACAGCACTCATGCGTCAGATGCAACCAACAACTTATTAACAAACATTAGAAATAGAAAATAAAAGACAGATAGTTTGTGTCCCATTACATTATGTGTCTCTTTCTTCCCCCCTCTCTTTTTTGTGCCCTAAAAAATGATGTTTGACACTCCATCCTGCTGGCTGGATGAGAATGCAAAAAGCTTTGTAAGGAGGACACAATTACGTAATTTTACCAACTGGTTAACCACATGTGCCTGAGTGTAAATACACCTTAAAGGTAAAGACTCAGGTACACGCTTTGCTTGATTGTCTTGTCTCAACCAGGGTGGTTGCTTTTTTAGACATAACATACTAACCAACAAGCTTGCTGACTGGTGTGGTGACAGTATTCAATAAAACATCCTAGAAAACAATTTAGTTCCTGGTCCCTGACCACACGTCTGTGGCTATTCAACTGAAAATGTAAAGGTTATAGAGAGTCAGTAAATAAGACTTTGTTTCAAACGTTGCTCTGCAAACTTCAGTGAGCGGCAAAGCCAAACTTCAGAATGCCCACTTGGGACCGTACAGTACAGTGTGAGTGACAGACTTAATGCTTTTTCCAGAGAGACCACCTCATGCCACGCCCTGGCCTACATGCACACATCACCATCCAAGTGCATTTCAAGATGATTTTAGCAACACTAACAGACACCATGGTCATGTGGTTACACAAATCTCCCTAGTTATTACTGATGACAGATATACAGAATATTTCCGACGAGTAAGTGTTAGTGATATAAATCCTTCATGTTCCAACTCCATGGAATGTCTTTAGCCTACGAAGTACATCACACCTAATCCTCATTTAATGCATGTTTAGTGATAGCATGATGATTAACTGTCGTAGTACAATAAAACGCTGGGAATGTTAATCTGTCCAGATATACAGTATATAGATTAAGTCCTGGCTAATCCCAGTCGTCCATCCTTGTGTCACCTCCTCCTCTTCCAAATATCTTGGCAGGCTTGCTTGTGCAGACAAAGGCTGGTATCTCCCTTTCAGTATCTTTTTTTAGGTCTTTTGTAGGCATTGTCGATGCCACTACCCTTGACAAGTGTTGGAGGAACAAGTTGACTAATGGAGGGCCACCAGGGCACTACTAACATTTGGCTCCCTGTCTGAAATTGCATATTTGCTGTTCTGCTGTGCTCTTTCAGCTTAACCACCACTTTACCTCCATTAGACTGTGACAACTTGACAACTTTGCTGCACTTATCCTCTTTCCATGGATCCCAATGTGCTATCGTCTTGATGTTTTATAAAACTGCACCTATGTTATACTTGCCCTGATTGTGGTATTTTTTTATAATAAGATGGCCACATTAAAAAAACAATACAATGGAAATCAACATGAATCTAGTTTATTTTTTACTACGCTCTAGTGTCGTGTACAAAGCACAGTTCTGGTTTTAACATTCTGGGTTAGGCTGTCTTGTAATAACTAAACTAAACCACTTTTTAGTCTATGAGCAAAGCACATTGCACAATTTGAGACTACTGAAAATCTGCATCAGTCAGTTCTACTGCATAATCCAGCAAATATGCCTAGGATTTGAAAGAGTTGAAAGAAATGCAACATTTGGTGTAAATTCAGTCAAGTCATTTTACAGTTGCATGTTCCATACATCCTCTAATCATCTATGTCCACGACTCATCTCTCCCAGTACACCGTCCTCATGTTTCCCCATTGCAAGTGCAGAGCCACACCATAATGCATCTTATTGTTACGGTAATTGGTTAAAACTTTAACGTGAGTGTCCAGCCTGAAATGTTTATTATTTTTTGGGCATTTCAGTGCTTTAATCTTACAAACCTGATTTTGACAGTAAGCATCCACAAAAAAGTGGCTAAATAAGAGTGTTGTTCCATAAGATTAGGCATCAAATTGATAAGCCAACTAAAAAAGCGAGTGTAGATTTAGATTTGTTTCACCCTTTAACAGGACCAGCCTTCTTAATATCTTGTAAGTGGCATCCCCTTTTAAATTTAGCCATCTTTTCTAATAACATAACCGAGATCCTCTCAGGTCATTTTGTCTTCAGTCTAATTAGAGTCGCTTTCTCCTCAGTCTTCCCATTTATCCTGAACCGTCTGCTAATGAGTCGTGCTTAATCAGGCATTCCATTTCACTTAAAAACCAATGAAATGTTGGAATCATTCACTAGAAGTTTTCATAAGATTTCTTGCTCTGTCTGTCGTTTAAAAAAAAATACAGTAGTTCTCTTTGTGCCCGCTCAAGAGTCACAGTAGATTAACACAAAGAACTTTCTTCTCGCAGCGTGTTTCTGGAGCACGGACATAATTGGAGGGAAGGTTATCACACTGTGGAGAGGCAAGCTGAAAGAGGTGTCTCGCAGAGGAATAATAACATATTTCATTATGGATAGTCTTGTAGTGAGGGTGTTCAGGGGAATAGTGACTTATTGTGTTGTCTCAAGACTGCGGCAGGACATTGTTCACAAAGGATATTGTTCGTTCCTCCAATCCCTTTGACCACAGTTATGAGTCCAAAAGAGCCAGAGAGCTCAAGCAGAGGAAATACATACAGTGCTACATTCAGGAGCAGGCTTCCACACTCTGCGGTATTAATTGATCAGTGTGGCTAGAAAATCATCATGGGTAGTGTATGGTTCTGTTGTTTCCAAATACACTGATTCAGAAGGCAACATGTTGTGAGTAGGCTGCTTTGATCAGTGACACACATCCTTCTGCTGAGTGTGTGTCTGAAAAATACAAAGAGGTAAGGGATGAGAGACAGCAGTCGTTTATTAGCAGTGGAGTGAGTACAGGCCCGCACTGAACATGGTTTATAATTCCATAATCCTGCATTTGTACACAAGACTTCTGTCAACTATTATGTTTTACTGTTCATCTATTTTCAGAAAAGGCTAAATCCCCAATTTGTAGAATTGAAATGATCATTTAAATATAAAATGAAGCGTGGTTTGTGATGGGGAGATTGTCTGAAAGTAAATCACAAAACAATCCGTTAGAATTATCAATAGTTATTTGTTTTCCCTTGAGCAGGATGACACATATTTGAAGAAAGGAAAGGGTCTGCAAATATTCTCCGTTGTCTTGTAGTTGGAAAGACGACAGTGTCATCTTCAGAATCTTCACTGTAACATTAACTTTTTATTTTAACAGAGAAAAGTTCAGTAACCCTGTATCTCTCTGCTACAAGGTCTATACAAGCAGGATCATTGTCCAAAAGTTGGTGAGCCCCTTAAAGTCACTAAAAAGTGTCCAGACAACCATGCAGGGAGCTTAGTAGGATGTATTCTGTCATTTAGGACACATGTACCATTCCTGAGAAGTTTAATGAGCGACTCCCCATGACTGTTTATGCTTACACAAGGTATGATACATTATTAATATCCCTTTTGCAATTGTCTGTATCCCAGAATTATTTGTACATAATTTAAATGAACAGATCACTTTCAATGGCAATACCATGAAAATACTTTAACACATCAGCTGTTGGCCAGTTTCTGCAACACATTCATCAACAGTGCAGTACAGACGTTTTTCATTAACTTTGGCCAGTAAATAAGCAAAAGTCCAGTTCAAGCTGTTTATGTTGATGTGTATTGGGGTTAAACTTCATCTCATACTGACCACACTCCACACTGTTCTGTTTATCCCTGGAAAAAAACAACAGCAAATTGACTGAGGAAGAAACATTTTTATAAAATTACATTACATTACATTATCATTACATTGATATCTATATCTGGAGTACAAAAAAACTATCCCCTACGAACTAGTTTACATGTAATACACTTGCCTCTCTTTTGCTAGTACAATAGTTTCCTCACCCTGAAAGTGCTCCTCTGGATCTAAGGCTGCTGGATTGGATGTGGTAAAATGGGCGGTGGTAGGTGGAAATATAGGGCACTATGTTCATGTTGTGACAGTCATTCCAGTATAATGGGGACACTTGTGAAAGGCCTGAGGAACAGAGGAAATGTCAGACATACTCATTTTAATACTGCCTTATTGCACATGTCTTTGACTGGATTTTTTTAAACTTTGTATTATATTTCAGATGTCAAGGTGGAACCTTGTTCTTAAGACAGGGGGTGTAAAGCCCCACTCACTGTCCACAGAGCTGTCCTTGTCAAGCCCAGCAGACAAGTGGCTGACAGTGGAGGGTCGTCACTTCATCTAGTTCACCTGGGCTCCCAGACTGTAAAAGCTGGCCCATGTGCTTAGTCCTTGCTTTCTTCCTTCAGCTTGTATTTACTCTGCATGGTCTTCTTTTTCTTGTACACCTAAACAGCACATAACTTTTTGGTTTTGATAAATTATATGTATTCAGCAGCATTGTCAGATTGACAAGACCTGAGAGACCTGTGTAGTCGAGTCTACTTAGAAAATTAAAAGCACAGACAATTGTATTAGTATTTTAGCAATGATATTTTATATACAGCATTATAACTCATACACATACTTTGTACACACCAAGGTTTGCCTTATATGAGTTACTCATTAGGTTACCCACTTTGTGGCAAAAAAAAAAATACTCAAGAGGTTCTTTATGTGTATGTCACAATGTAGGTTAGCATTTATGAGGGAGCAGGACTATCTCTCTGGGACAATTCAGGGTGTGTGTGTTGTGTGCATGCCAGCTACACAAATCCTCAGAGAGTACATGAGCAAAACTTCCCCGGCCTGTGGAGTAAGTTAGTTGTCATCAGTAAATAGCTGCCTGTGCGGTACTGGGCCACTGGGCAGGCAGAAATAACGAGGACTGAAGTCGGAGCCGGATGGAGCTTCACTTCACACAGCATGCCTCTGCTCAACTTTCTAATGGACAGTGTTATGCTATGTGAAAGAAAAAAAACTTGGGTCAGTTTTCTGTCAGTTGTCTCTTAAGCCAAAAATAGAGGACTCTTTATTAGTGATAGAAATGGGTATCTGGAAATAGTGAAGGCCTGATGTACTGAAGGGTATGTTACAAAACATGCACATGGTTCACCATATGGGAACACTCTGGAGCCCAATCAGATCAGCATTATTTAAATCACAGCAGATAAAATGATATTGTAGTTGGTAATTAAACAAAATAATGTAGTAAAAGTAAAAAGGCTAAATGGGCTGTAGATTATAATTTATGTCCTTTGAGCTGTACTAAATTTAACAGCTTTTTACTCACATGAGCTGAAAACACAATATATGAAAATTACTGCAGTTCACCAAAGAAATGTTACACAAGTGATCATGACTATATGGATTTTTTTTGTTGTTGACAGAACTTGGTGCTAAGTGAACATCTTCAAGCACATGTGGGCATTTTTGGATGAGTGTGTTTGTTTTTGTGTCTGGAACACTGACATGTGTTTGCAGAACAAATTGTTTAGTGGAGTGTACAAGCATGGCCAGCTGTATTTGTCTGCTGTAAACCCCCCCAATCTGGTATCACCAGAGCACATTGTCTGAGTCACCCAAGTGTGTTTGTGTGTGTATGTGTGACTTAAGCTTGAACTCATTGTGAATTGTAGGAAATTGTATGAAAGGCCAGTGCACTGTGTTCTTCAGAGCTCTCTTTCAAATTTTGAACAACAGCCGTGCAGCAGTCACATAGCATGAAGTGATTGTGGAGAAGCTGGATGTGGTTATTGGATGCTGTAATGTGTTACATGCAGTGAGGCCAAATATTACATCAGGCTAAAGTGCTTAAGCAAGACTGTTAGTGAGAACAACTGTTTGTACTCGGAAAAGAAACATGTTTCATACAGTCCTAAGCAGAGCAAAGAGTTATGTTAAAATCCTTTATTTAGTAGGGCAAATAAATGGTTTAAAATGCAGACCAGTTTCTACCTCACAGGGTCTTCATCAGGGTTGAAATTACAAAAACAGATTGATTATCCTTAGTACCCTATATAGACCATACACTGGAAGTTAAAATGATTACAGTATAAATAATACTAAAACAAACAAAATAGCTATAGATTTCATAATATCATGGTAAAAAATAGTATAATAAAAACTAAGTTGGTGACTCACTGACGACCTGTCCAGGGTGTACCCCGCCTTTCGCCCAATGTCAGCTGGGATAGGTTCCAGCCCCCTGCGACCCTGTACGCAGGATAAGCGGTTGACGAAACATGTAGCCCAGCTCACTCAACATCTGTTCATGGGAGTTTTCGTGGGAGGGATACAAGAGAAATTAGAGCAATTAGAAAAGAGAGAAATAACAGAAGACGGCTTCATCCTCTTTGTTGCCTGTTGTTGAAACGACAGCTTGTGTTCATGGTGCAAAACACACACACACACACACACACACACACACATGCACACACACACACACATCCAGTAAATGTTTTTGTGTAACTCAATGAATATTCACTCTCTTTTAGCTCTGTTTTTGGTCTCTACCAACCCCTGAGTGAATTATCTTGCTTTTTAGATGCTAAATGCTCCAGTTTAATAATCAGATAGTCAAAGCTGCGGTGGTCTGCTGTTTGGTGCTGAGCATGTGTATAGTTGTGTTTTCAGAGCTTTTTTGCTGAAAAACAATGCTGCAGTGAGTTGTCGGCTACAAAACCAAAACAATGAATGAATTTTTTAAAAAATGCTGAAAGGCTCTGTAAAGCTAAAGAGAATGTCAGAGTCAGTGATAATTCTCTGTGGATTTGTCATTATGAGCAACCTTTGTCACGTACAGTACACATATACTTTGATCCATTTATAATAAAGTTTAGTAGCTTTAAAGATAAAGGCAATGACAACTGCATCATAATAATTATTATAGACACATGTTTTTGGCTGGGACATGAGTGCTCCTTTTCAAATGTATGCCCACCTGACAGTATTAGAAGCCAAAGACTGAATGTGAGCCTTCTGTTTAATGCAAACCTGCAAAGAATACACATATTAACAAGCAGTGACAAATACTGACATAATGCACATTTAAACATTTAAACTAGTGTATGGGATGAAAGGCTTCCCTTTACTTTTTTAGTACAAGTCACTAGAAGCTCATTACTTGCCTGAAAAGCAGCATAAGGTTAGAGATTTGTTTTTGCCAAAACATGAACTTGTGTATTGGATTTTATCAAGATAACTGTAACTATAACCATTTTAGCCTATAGTGTAACCTATGAAACAAATAAAGACACAACAGGTTAGTAATTCAAAATGAGACAATGCCGCAAGATTATAGTACATGGCAAGACTGCAACATTCCTGCTCAAAATCTTGCATGTTAATGAATTATGTGTTTAAAAAAAGGGAACTTCTACATTAGTAGTAGTGTTTGTTTTGGTCTACCACTGAACCCTATGCAGTATATACAGCATAGCAACTTGAGAGGCCTACTGAGGCCATAAGAAGACATTGAAGCAACTTTGTCACAGCAGAACATTGAAAAAGTCTTGTAGAGTAACACAGAGGAGAGGAGGTGCTTTACTTGACAAGGATGGAAGAAATGATGGATCCCAGAAAGCTGCTGCAGAAGAAAAGATGGTAGGAATCCACACAGTGAAGAAGAGGGAATGAGGAGGTGACATGGATGGGTGTTGCACCCTCTTCCATTTCTATTGGTCTTACAGTGATGAAAATGTCAGCATCGAAGACAGTTATCTAAGAGGCACAGGAGGAGGCAGAAAAACAGTGGGAGAAGAAGAAGAAATGAGGAGAGGAAAGGAGTGAGGGAGAGACAGATAGGGACAGAGCTGAAAGAGAAGGAGAAACCGTGAGGATGAGGTAAGAATGTGAGGGTGGGAGGAAAGAGTGGAACAGCAGGAGGTATAAACACTTTGAGTTTGAATCATAGGCATCTGGCAGGAAACGAGAGGGGAGACTGAGATGTGAGACATAAGGAGAGGTGACAGTGTTAGAGAGTGGGTGAGTAAGATAGAAGTAGACAGAATGATGGACAAAATGAGAGGCAGAGAGGGCTTGATGGAGAGAACAAAAAGCAGCAAATAAGGCAGGGATGATGAGCAGAGAAAATAATGTTATACATGTAAATCAGTGTGTTTATCTGTATGCCCTTCTACATGGCTTCTGTATTTATTTGGATAGAGCTTGTAAGGGTGGTGGGCTTTCCCTGCTCGTGTGTGTGTGTGTTGTGTGTGTGTGTGTGTGTGTGTGTGTGTGTGTCTGAGAGTGCAGGAGGGAGGAGGAGGAGAGTGAAAGCTGACAATCTTGTCAACTCGCTGTCCTCCCACATAATCTGCTGACAGCTTTTCTGTCCAGTAAAAAAAAAAACAAAGAAGAAGAAGAAAGATTTCAATTCCATCATTTTTCTTCAGATATTAATGGGCTCTCGGGTTGGGGCGCTGAGAAGAGCTTTAGAGAGAAACAGTGAGTGGCAATGAGTATTGAATCACTTTCTTCTCAGAGTAAATGCAATTCACTGTTTCATTGTGTTTATCGTGAACCAGCAAGTTATGGATGGATTCCATCTGTTTCTGGAGAATTTGTTCTCTAGAAACCAGTCAGTCCTTTTTTATCCAGCAAGGAAAGTTGAGCCATGCTATGACAGCCGTGCATTGGCTGCATTAAAACTCTTGTTTTAAGAGCAACAACACAGCTGAGCTTAAACTGCAAGGGGTTCCTTGCAGCTTCTGCAACTGATAATGTACCAGGTTGAATTCCAGCTCAGCTTCATTAAAAGAAATTGAATAATTTGTTGACAAAAAAGGTAGATTTTGTATAATATCTCTTTTCTAAACCAATATGACCTTTTCTGTCATTATGTTACAACAGTAATAAAAATAATAACATTAACACAGGGTCAAAACAACAGTATGTTGGTACGGGTTAAAGTTTACCCATTATTTTGGCGATCTTGCTATACTGACCCATTCATTTTGTCAGGTTTGACCTAGTAATTTTTAATGTGCCGATGTGTGCTCTCTGTGTTATGAGATCAACAAATCCTCCAAATTAATTGACAAAATACGTAATTTGTGATTTAAAAATGACCCACATGAGCATTTCTGGATGTGATGTCCCTGGAAAGAAGAAGACATTGTTTGTCCGAGTGTTCCAAACCATTATAAATCACTCTTACAAAGACTATTCATTTTAATTTTTGACAAAAATAATCTCAACTCGTGATCCATTTACTAGCAGGAGAAATAATGAAACGACAAAAAATTCTCAAATCAAGTGAGTTGAGATTATTTATTATGTCACGCATACTCATCCCAAGGTCAAGAATGAACTCTCATGCTCAAGATTCATATGACTGTTTAACAATCTCTCCCAACCCTTTACTGTATGTAATATATTTGGATTCATGTCAGTAGCTGTTCCATTAAAATGAAAGCTCAAATGGTTATGGCATTTACCTCCTTAACTGCTGCTGAAGCCACAGTCCCCCGGCTTCACAAGATGGAGGGACACTACTGTATGCATTTCTTAAAATAATACTCACTCAAAGGGCCAACATAACAGTTTATGATGATATATTAATATTTATATATTTATAGGGTGGGATGTTTCTATAGCTATTAGGTACTATTGTTATTATGTAAATGTTATACTGTGGACTGCATCTGCTATTTTGTTGGCATGCAACTTCAAGGACTCTCTTGGTCCTGTATGAATGGACTCACTGTGATATTTAGGAGACAGCTGAAGAACCAGGCTGTGGGCAGGATGGGGAGCTCATATAGTGCCTAAGTGTTTTATTGTATGAGCATTAATATGTTTTAAATCTGCACTGGGATGCAAAGAAAACCAATCAAAAAGTTAAACCAAAAAGCATCATGACTGCTTTCTTATCTGCCACTGCTGTGGTTAGGGTTTGGGTTTAGGCATAAAACTACTTAGAAAAAGAAATGGAATTACTGCATGGTTCGGCAGTTTAACAGTTAAGTTGAAAAACAAGCTTGTCAACATACACAAAACAGCCATGAAAATTTCAGAGAGGACAGGCTATGGGCCTATACAGAACTTGTATGACCAAGCAGTTATGAAACAGGGTAGGAAATTTAAATCAGTCCCTCAACATCCCCTTTTCCCTCAATACGAAACCCTGCCACTAAGAAGAAGACTCCGTGTACCAAAATGCAAATCCAATCACCTAAAATTATTTGTGCCAGCCTCAATTCAGCTGCTGAACAATGTAAAATAATGCTGTGTGCAATAAAAATGTGAGCACTACAGCCCTTTACTTGTGATCTCGGTGCAATAGGGCAACTTGCAATGAACATACTAGCACCTTAGCATATGTACTTTATACAAACTTCAGTTCAATGGAGCAATGTGCAACAACCACACTAGCATTTTAGCAATTGCACGGTTGCATCCAAGGAACTATAATGTCCAATGACAATGCCCTTTTTCTTCTGTGTTTATATTTTCCTCTTGTGAAGTACAGCATGTCAGTGCTTCTCAGGTACTTGTTGATGTATTTTGTGATATGTTTTGTTTTGTTTTTCTATGAAGCAACACTGCACAGTGCCCAAGCATAATTTCCCCTTGGGGACAATAAAGTTAACTTAACCTAACCTAACTGTGGTTCTGGTTAAAAGAATGATGACAGTGGCTAATGTCAAATGTCAAAGTTAAAGACTTTGCCCACAAGATGCCCTTCTTAGGCAAGAGTAAACATACAGTAGGTCATTTCAGGCATTTGAACAAACAACTAATACTGTTTTTCTGTAATTTATCCCCTAAAAATACAGTTTTTTAAGGTTGAAAAAAATCATCTTGTTCCACACTGCCTGATAATATTCTATACCAGCTTGAACAAACTTCATTGCAACACTTATTAGTGACAATATTTAAACTTCACATTTTTATGGCTGCATCATCCACAATATTTCCATCAAATGAAAGTGTTCTACATGATTTTATGCTAAACCACCCCTGTTCTTGCCTGACATATGATTTGGTATCTTTGAAAACTTTGGGATCTCCACTAGAATTTAAAATGAAGTTCTGTGGGTCTGTAATGACAGACTCACCAACAGGTCAGTGAGGTTTGAGGGGTTAAATATGCCGCTCCCTTAACCTGGAACAGTGCACAGAAGGACCACACATGAGGTGATTACTCTTGATGAATTTAAGCCTGTCTGAAAGAACTGACGTCACCTAACTCTCTCATTGAAAGCTGTTGTATTCTAATATATTTTTACAGTCACCTGAGAAATCAAATACCTGTAAATGTTCACCTGAACTATAGCTATACAATTCTCTCTGAGTTCTAGTGTGTAGTTTGAAACAGTTTTCATGGTTTGTGTTGGAGCCAGTGATGATCTGATTAGTTCAGTTATATCCACAACTCCCTAAACTACTTTTTGCTAGTCTACAAGTAAGCTTCCCACCAAACAAACATCTTATTTGTAATGATGATAAATATTGTGGCAACTATCCTTATGAAGGATCTGTCAATAAATACCATGGCAACATGCTGTCAGCAGCAGTCCTGCCTTGAGGATTTACATGAATGCTACATCAGCCCCGCTCTCTAAGGACACATTGAGTAGACTTGTGACTTGGAATTGATGATAACCAAATAATCACTGCATTACACACGAACACATACACACACACACACTGTCTAAGGTGTTTGGGACACACAAGGCTCAGGCAGTCTCATAAAAAACAGATTAAACTATGATGGATCAGGGAATCTGTAGCACAAGTCAGATAAACAGGTTGAGGGTATGAAGAGGAGAAGAAGATAATGATGAGAATGACAAGAAGCTCTTTTGTTTCTCCTTCATTTTCGGAGTCCCGCTCCCACCCTGCTTCCTCCTGACTGTTTTGCCTGCCATTATGTGAACACTAAAAATGTGCACTGGCACACGCACAAAGCTCAAGGCACAAACCATCTACACTTAAGTCATTGTTCTCTCTCTCTCCCTCTATGTGGTTTTAATTTTCCAAATGCTTAGGCTTTAATTAATAAGGGAAACAGAGAAGCCCTTAATTGAAAGCATTCCTGAGAATATCAACCACTACTCCTGAGGACTGCTCCATTTTCTACCTCTCAACAACACAATGCCAAACCAAAACCTTACACTCCTCATGCTACAACACCACACATATTTCTGGCCACCTTGTTATATTAAATATAAACTGCACAGGGAAATCCTAAAAATACCACATCTGTAGGTATTCCTTGGTTGAATGAAATCGTTCAAAATGAATACCTGCTCAGAGTACAGGTACACAGGTATTAAAGGTGTCACAAATGTTAGGGGTGTACTCACTTTTGTTGCCAGTGGTTTAGACATTAATGGCTGTGTGATGTGTGTTATTTTGAGGGGACAGCAAATTAACACTGTTATACAAGCTGTACACTCACTACTTTACATTGTAGCAAAGTATCATTGCTTCATGTAAAGATACAACCACATATTTAGAAAACTATGAGGGGTGTGCTCTGTAAGACATTGTAAATGCTTATTTACATATATGCTAGTTTCTTTAATGTTTCATAAGATAAGAGTGAATCTATCGACAAATTCTTCAACCAGCTATTTATGATATTTTGTTTATAATTTTTAGAGTTCCAAATTGATAGTTTAGTATATTATGAAACTGGATTAGGTTATCAGTTTTCTTTTCTTTAAGAGTGGTGCCCCAAAGTGAATTTAACAAAAGATAAATTATATTGTTATTTATAAAGTAATAGTGATAGTAATAATAATAATAATAATAATTTAGATTTTCTGTTATAATAATAATAGGTTTACTGTTGACCACATGTAAATTATGTAAGGCACAATAAGTTAGATTTTTGATCAAGAGGAGAGAAGCCAGTTCTTGAAGCAGCCGATCAAAATGGAGCAGTGCAGAGTTGAAACCTGCACTCCGGGCTAAGAGGATTACAGCTGAACATCATCCGACGTCCGCAGCCAGATGGAAGTCATTCTTGACTTTAAGAAGGACAGTCTCAGTATTGTGTGCTCTGACGCCTGATTGGCCCTATTGTACATTGGCCTACTGCACTTTGAGATACTTGTAACTCTCCACTGTTAACAGCTGTGCCAGAGCTGCTACACTTGCCATGAATGTGAAGTTCTATTGTCATTCTGTTTATTCCACTCATGCAGTCCATTTTTCTAGTATTATTTATGCCATTCTGTTACTATTTTACTTGAGTCATTCAGATGCATTATGCTAGTTTTCTGTTGAAAAAAACTCCACATTAAGTCCATATTCAGTAAGATATCAATTCAGTAACAGTGGTGGAGTATAACTAACTGTCACTTTATCCTGACAGTACAGTACATGAGACAGATAATCTGAGGGACGTCTTTGAGGAGACAAGTCGAAGCAAGAGGGACGGAGGTCTTGGCGAAGGGGGCGAGCCCTAGGTGGTTTTGAAGGGCAACTGGCTCCTTCTTGTGAGTTTGGTGGGAGGGGCTGCTTTAATGTTACCAACAAACTGCTGGTAATGTTTTGTATATCTCGCACACTGTCACTGAGGGCTCTGTAGTTAGCTGCTTGGACTAACGTTAGCTTCAGACTGACAGGAAGTGCTGCTCCACAGACCAATAGACAATATAGTACCGGGCGAAGTCACCCCGCTGATTTGAATGGAGAGCAGTGAAGCCAGTTTTGGACCATTAAATACTACGACAGGGCTACTTCCTGTTGGCACCAGCATCTACTGCGCATGATTGAGCAGCAAAACTGTGGTTTAATGACGCAGAGCAACAGCAGCAATATAGCAACTGTTTTTGGTTAAGCTCTTTAAAAATGGTCTATATCTGTAGGTGTCATTTCCATAATGTTGTCAGACACTTAAAAAACAATTTGAGCCCTTTACTGGACTTGAGCCCTTTACAAGGACTTTAGTGGACTCACTTTAACAGGGCCCAATTGCCCACAAGTTTTACACTGCAGCTCTGTCTCTCTGCTGCAAACTGCAGGGTCCTCCCTCAAGACTGGAGCAATTTCAAAAAATGTTCCAATTAGGTAAATAGACA
This sequence comes from Lepomis macrochirus, assembly GCA_024633595.2. Taxonomy (NCBI): domain Eukaryota; kingdom Metazoa; phylum Chordata; class Actinopteri; order Centrarchiformes; family Centrarchidae; genus Lepomis; species Lepomis macrochirus. Next base: position 15,934,146 of record JALXJV020000021.1, on the reverse strand, counting down.
CAAAAACATGGGTCTATGTGACTAGGATGAAATATGCAGTTGAAAAAGATGTTCCCATTGAAGATTGTTTCCATGCTGATGGTTTTCTGCTACTTATCAGTGTCTGATCCACGCCATGAGTTTGTGACTTTAAAATGCCTATGAAAATGCTGGTAAGTTAATAATTACTGTATGTGCAGTGAATGTGTCGTACACAGCTACTGTAAATCAGATTGACTGCTGTGTTTAGATAAATCCATATCAGTGCATTAAATCATATATTCCCTGCACTGGTTGGAGCTGCTCTTTTGGGGAATAACCACACCACATGGTGTCCACATATTCTGGTGTGGCCTTTGTATTTAATGTGGTTTGGGAGGAAGTTTATAATCACTGTGACATCTCTGCTGAGCTGAGATGTGAGCTTGTACCGAATGATGAGATAAGAGTGTAGACATCAAATATCAACTCTGAACATATTCTGTACTCTGTATTCACATGACTTGAGTCTGTGTGAGTTGCCTGACTGTGTATTCTTTGATGTAACCTATGTGTGTCTTCATGTCTTGTCTTGTAATGCACTAGCGCCAGTTTAAAAAGGATAGTTCGGCTCCAATTATTATTCGTCCCAGAGCTATTGATGCCCTTTTGTGTTATTACATATAGCTTGAAGGAATATTTCAGATAGTTCATTAAGTTCATCTCAAAAGTAGGGGGAAACACCTTTAAATGTGTCTTCTGATTAAAAAACAGACACCTATGTTCAAGAAAAACGCCTAAAATAAACATCCAAAATGAATCAGGAATAAGTCCTCAACCATTAGGCCTTTAATGCATAATTTTGGTCTCCTTTGATAGGTCAGAAGCAAAGAAATATGAATCAACTGAAAATGAAAACTGTAAATGAACCTATTTATTTTGCTATCAAAGAGTAAATGGAGATGCAATAAAGGAAAATAGGATATTTTCTTCCTCACCTGCTATAAAATCTATATTTTAATAGCAATATCACCATCAAAACCATCATCCTGTAGATTATAATGCGACTGAATATCTTCTAATACACCTGGAATACAACTGCAACTGTAAATTTGATGAAAAGAAACAATATATACAACAGTTATTACACAATTTTTCAAAAATATGCCAGGCAATTGTCCATGTTCTGGCAATATTTGCTGTTTATATGTTCACTTTTAAAGGGAGTTTTCTTCAAAACATTATTTCTGTCCATACTCCATACCATGCTCCAAATAACATAAAAACACTGAAATATTGATAACAGTGAATATTGATCAACATTCCTATGACTGAAAGCACTCCCATAACTGCAGCCATGTACAGTGATTACGGAGCAAACTATGTTGTGGTATAAGCTCATTTAAATGCTTGGTGTTAATATAGATAAAAATGGTTGCTTCACAGAGGTCTGTGGCATGCATAGAACATAGGTGTCATTTACACTGGGGACGTGTCCCCACCACATTTTAAAATGGCTGATTTTGTTCCCGTCACTTTTTGAAAGCAATTATTGAATTTTTTTTGAAAAATAGCTTGTGCCAAGAAATGTTAACTAATAAATGAAAATGCATTGAAAAAAGTTTATTTGCACAATAAGAAAACATGCAATGAAATTAAAATAAAGAAGAAACAAAGGTGTACTGTCCAAAAAAGTAACTTAAACTACAAAAACTTAAACTTCAAAGAAGTGGCTGATTACTGCATTATAGTCTGTTATTTTTTTAGATTTATGAATTGTCACCTGCGTGCTGATTTTTTTATTTTCCTGTTTATAAAAAAATTCATCTCAAATGTAAACTGGATCAGAAAATGTCTCCAGAATGCAGGAAATGTTTAAGTGTTTAAGGCTCCAATTTTCTGGGGGAGGACCCCAGGCCCAGATTCTCGTGCATCGTCTCGTGACCCAAGTGTATCATCACGCCCGTAATCTGAGCACTTATGTCCCCACCACTCTTTAACACTCTTTAAGTGACGCCCTTGGCATAGGGTGACAAAATACTAGGATCAGATATGGATGTCTCATTTTCATTTTGCGTGAAAATCGATCGTTCTCCCCCGTACCGGGTAAGTCTGTATGCTTTAATAGCTTTTCTAACAAAAACTAACTAAAAATGTTTAGCTTGCAACATAGTTTACTCACATGGCAGTACTCACATGTCCAATTGGACCGGTGACTTCCCAAAGTCGAGCCAATCCAGCCTCTCTCATACTCATTCAAAACAACAACAACAACAACAACAAAACATTCCTGCTTTCTCACTCTGAGTAAGCAGGTAAGATGGCACAACCGCCCAGAACTGAACTTACGCAAGCAAAATTCCTTGCATATTCATTGCACTTGCCAAGTGCAATGGTTGAATAGGAATGTGAGCTTAGAACTTTGGACATACATTATAGTGACAAGATCAAAATAATAAGATCAACATAAGCTTTTCATCAGTGCATGGGGTGAACTTTAGCATCTTAAAAACTAAAATGAGAATGACTCACTGTCAAGAGCTGCAAATAATTAATACTATAGAAGAACTTATGGTGTAGGAATTAAGTTGGGACAGCATCTAGATGACAAGTAGAAGACTAAAAGTAAGATGCTGTCTGTCTCCTCTAGAAATGGTTTCAAACTGCACAGCAGAGCACTCAGAAATAATAGATAGGACTCCATTAGAGGAAGAGTTCTGGGTGATGTTCCTAACTTTTTTAGAGAAAAATGGAGGGAAAAAATACAGAAATTGTATTTTTCATACTTCTCTTCAAAGATGGTTTAGTGGGAGGAACATAGAGAATATGGCATCACATTTAATAGAACTCTGCAGCTGTGGTTATTCTTGCCATGATTATGCATTTATTTTGACACCTTGACCTTGAAGTGGGTCATCTAAACAGGCCACTGGCCACAGGATAACCCTTTTATTCTGGTACTTGACTGATGCCCGACCTGATTAGAGATCTTGGTGCGTAATGCAGAACAATCATGCATTTTCTGTAGCAGTCTAATCAGCCAAGCCATCCGAAAACACCTTTGTGGTGAGGCAGCAGAGAGTTGCACTAAAGTCATTGTTCAGGCAACCAGCTAAGCATGCACTGTCCCACGTGGACAGCCTGTGGCGGGGAATGGGCAAAACTGTGAGATACAACTGGATGTTCACTTGCAGTTGCTTTCTTATGTGAAAAAGTGTTCACCATCAAATATTTTGCCACACAATTTATAACAATTTACCACCACTGACACTGACATACCTTTTTTGGCCATGCTGGCAGTGTGGCCTCTGGGGATGCACTGCAAAAAATAAAATCTTAGTAAGATTAATTATCTTAATTCAAGGCAAAATATACTTGTTTTTTGTTTGACAAGATATTTCTTCTACCAGGCAGCTTTTATGTTTCACTTGTTTCAAGGTTTTTTGTCCTAAAGTAGCAATTGTAATAGTCTTTTCTGTTGGCAGATAATTTTGCTTATTTTCAGTAATATTATCCCCATTTTAATGCTTTTTTCACTTGTTTTTGAGAGCTCAGTTTTTGCAGTGTGGCATTGTAGATCTGTTGGTCAGTCAGTTGACCTCTTCGGTTCAGACCGAAACATAACCAAAACCGTAGCATCTATTGCCATGAAAAAGTATGAATCATATTGACTTTGGTGATCTGCAGATTTTTTCACTAGTGCCAAACTGATTATTTTTTCTTTATGGCTTTGTGGAAAACTCGTAGAAATAGGTAGTCATATATTTTCTTCACACATTTCAGACAAACATTGGATAAACATTCTACTGGTAGACCAGCAACTCCCATGTTCTGCGAGGTAAAATGACTGTTTTCATCAATGGAGTCTGGTGATTTTACAAGTTTTAGAGGGAAATTGAGTGTTGTAACTCGCTACATAGTAGACAATATACATTAATAAAGAATCAATTATGAAAAATGGTGACAGAAATAAACTATCATCATTGGAGCAGTGCTGAGGAGTCTAATACTTTGGGGGAAAAGCTGCTCTGCAGTCTGGTGGGGTGGCAGCAGAAACTCCTATATCTCTTCCCAGAAGGCAGCAGGGTGAACAGGTTGTGGCTGGGGTGGGTACTATCCTTTAGTATCCTTTGGGCTCTGCGTAGGCATCTCACCTCACCGTCATACAATATAGCAACTGTTTCAGGTTACGCTCTTCTTCTTCTTCTTCTTGTGGTGCCGAATTTGAACCAAGACTAAATTTGTTGTTTTAAAGAGTGACAACGTGGTAAGTTTGATAAAGCCTTTAAAAAGACAGCTGACGTAGCATAAATAGTGACAAATTCTATAAGGCTGTGGTTAATGAATGGGTTAAATATAGGACTTTATCCCAGAAAACCAGGCTTCATGTCTAGTGTGAAAGTTAAGATTGACTTTTTTATTTTTAGACTCAGTTGACATATTATACATAAAATTTTCAGTCACACTTGTTTTCTGGCAGATAGCCCTGAAGGCAAAACCCCACTCATGCAGACACTACCCGTACAAATCTCGCAAGAGTTTCGCAAATCTAAGGTTACAAACAAAACACAAATTCCTTATACAGTCTAGGAGCGCTACCATGAGGTTTTTTAGTTAAATGTCTCACAAACTTTAGGACTGATTGCCATGTTATTATGTGAAGTTCACATGCACTTTAGGATGAATTGTAACAACTTTGCTGATCCCTACACTTTTCCTCTAGTGCCACCATCTGGTTAAGTTTTAATCCGTCCAATACATTCTGATCAAATCATTGCATAACTAATGAGCCTCATGTGAGCCTCAGGTTTAATGGTGTGTTCAAGACTGGTCGGAACTGGGGTATTTCCCAGTTGAAACTTCAGACTTCCGACATCAAAACATTTCAGGTGCATTGTGGTGCATGATGCCGAAAGTGGACAAAAACCATGGGTGACTGTAACACAGTGTACAGACACTTGCACCCTCAGCAGTGCTTTAGGCGTTAATTAAAAGGATGGCAGTTTAAATGCAAACAACTGACATAGAAAACCTATATGCTACTAGTTAACGGTGTACTCCAACAACTACACCAGCTGGCAGGCTAATCCTCGAGTCAATGTTGTAGGCTACGCTTCCTAATGTTTTGGCATTTTAAACAATAACTTTTATGCAGAGAAGATGACATTATGGGATTCTTTACTGTAGCCAGCTACTTAATAACATATTTCTACATCAATTTACCTATATGCAGAACAGTTTTTACTATGTGATCCTATGTATTATTTTAATTTAAATACATGCAGATATGTTTTTTGTTGCCTTTTAGTTTATGGTTTAACATTTACAGTGTGTGCTTCCATGGGCGCTGACATTGTTTTGTGACGTAATTCCTCCAAGTTCATGAGTAGGAAATCTGGCTTCAAATGGCGTACCATGGCACTTTTTCTTGTTGGAAGTCGGAAATTTTCCAGTTCTGAGTTGCCTGGAATGCTGGAATAGTTTGTGTTTAGTGCTAATGAACAAAAGCATGTTAACACATATGTTAAATATTGTAAACATTACCTAAACATCAACATGTTACTATAGAAATGTCATTGTGAGCAATGTGAACAATGTGAAAAGAGCTGCTGGAGTGGCTGTAGACTCTTGTTAATGTATGCTAAGTGCAAAGAAATACATTCTAGCCAACTCTTTCTTTGCTTTGCTCTCTACATTATTTATTATTTAGGCCCACAAATACTTGCTAAGCTAGCCTTGTCCAGTCATGGTTTGTAAGTGCTATTCTGCTCTGAGATGGGAACCAGAGTAGTGACAATAATGCGGTGACTTCCCCTCAGAGGTGTTTGAATTAATTTAGACATCTGTTTCCAGATTGTTTGGTTGAGGGAACAGCACATTAAAAATGTAGTTAGAAACACAAATATTGTTTCTGAGACAACACAGCAGATACAGAGACTTCACTTGTTTAAAACATTAATCCAGGATGATGAAACATTTAATAAAGTCGCAGCAAGACTCTAAAACTGACGAAAACACACTGACACATGTTTGATTCACCGTGCACAGGCAACAGATGATGAAGATGTCGGCTGCATATTCAAATTCATATTTCCTTGCATAAGACTCTGCTCTAAAGGATTCCAAGTGTGTGTGGCTGACTGTTCCACTTTTTGGTCAAATGCACATCATTACCCTTTAAAAGTGTGATATTTGGATTTGTCAAGTAGCAATAATATGTAGACATATTAAACAAAGACAAATAAGATGGAATAAAAGGAGACATCAATAAATGTAAAAGCGCAAGTGAATGTGGTGAAAGTTTTGACTTAAAACAGATGGGTATTTAATTTTTCCGACAGATCAAGTCCGATCTAGCAGGGTATGGGCTTGTGGCTTCATGGCTGCATGTTCTCACTCGCTCCATTTGCCCTTACTCCTAATTAGAATCAGATATCTGCCTTTAATAAATGTAATGTAGCATTATGGAGTTATAGTAGCAAAAAGATGGTTGGTGTTAAATGGAACAGGAAGGTACTGTAAGGCATATGTGCGGCTGCGTGATCGATGTTGTGCGCTTGCTTGGTGATTGGAACGTCAAATCAAATCACGTAGTGGGAATATTCTAGTTGCAGTCTTCTCGTGTGAGAGCGAATGCACGACAAATGTGTATGCATCCATTTGGTGAAAACATACATTTGCATTTCACTGAATGTGTCTTCCATTTCCTAGTTTTCCGCTTGTTTCACAAAATCTCCTACTGTTCTTTCTAGCAGTGCTTTATTTCTTCTTTTTTTTCACTCTCCCTTGCTCTTTTCAGCTTTTCTTATGCTGAGTCTCAACTCTTCTGGGATTCACACAGAGAAATCAATTTTGCTTGGCCTCTTTGCCTTTGGAAGGGAACATAGGCATATATAAATATTCACATGCGGCTATTTCAGATCCTCAGCTTTGGGACTGAACTAGTGGATGAGCTGTTCTTCTGTTTGATCATGAAGCCTGTATACATGCGTCTCTATGGATGATTTCTCTCTTTCCCTATGCACCCCTCTTTCTGCAATGCTTTCCTTACTACCTTGTATTATCCCTTAATTCCTTCTCTCTTTAACATCTCACATTCCTCTGGTTGTCCTTAAGATCATCTTATCTTTTGATTTCTTTTATTACCTTTACCTTCCTTTCTCGACTTTATTTATTTTGTCCTTTTTTCTGTCAGCTCTATGGCCTTCACCCCTCTTTCTCCTGTCATTTATCATAAGTTGTTCCCTTCCTTTGATCTCTTCCCTCAACTTTTCCATTTATTTTTACTTTACGTCTCACTTATTGTCTTACCTTTGTCCTTAACTTCTTCCTCATAGCCTTCACTTTCCTAATTTTCCTCTTAACTTCTTTCTTCATTTTCTACCATCTCATTCCCTGTATTACTCCATTCCTTCATCCTTCTTTTTCCTTAAGGTGGTCATGTTAGGCTCATTTTCAGTTTCAAAATCTTATATAGGGGTTGTACCAGAACAGGTTTACATGGTTTAATTTTCAAATAACACCATATTTTAGTCATACTGCAGATTGCTGCAGCTCCTCTTTTCACCCGGTGTGTTGAAGGCTTTGCTTTAGCTGCAGAGTATGGCATCTTACTTGTATAAAATCTTTGTTGAGAGTTGCACATGCGCTGTTCCTAGGTAAGGACTACTAGCCAATCAGAAGCAAAATAGGGAGGGTTGTGAGAAGCCAGTAAACCATAGACTGTATATACGAAATGCACACAGTCATCGTGACGTCATCCGTCGGTTTGTGGTCTGCTGTTTTGAAGCCTTGAGTCTGGCCGATAGGGCGCCGCCATGAGATGGAGATAGATGCCATTGGATGAGATGGTGGAGCTAATGCCCGTGTGTGGAGCTAGCTAGCTTGCTTAGCTAGGTGCATCTGTAATTCCCGTTAACTGTCACTTTAACAGGGCTGGGAAAACGCTGCGCTTGTCACTGTTTCTTTTACTCAGCTGTCCAATCACAGTAGAGCAGGGGCGTGACAAATACCACAACGTAGCAACAGTTACTATCCTAGAACCCTGCTTCGTCCAACCTCAGCTCTTGGACCAAATGGTGGTACTCGCCGAGATGTTTCCTCGCCCACAAAATCTCATGAACTCACATATGAGTCTGTCCTCTCTTTCTACCTGCAGAGCTGCAGTCTCTTTTCATTTAACTTACACTGTAAATTTCCATCTAAACTGATACTTTCTGAAAACCCTTTCTCTCTCTCTCTCTCACCTCACTAGTCTTGTGTTTGAAAACAATATAATATCCTTTGTGTGGTTCATCAACATTGATAAAATATCCGAAAGTCCTGTGGGCTGTGGTTAACTCGGTGAAGTAGGGCTCTTCAGCAAGTGTTCCTCCAATGCCACTACACACATGCGCACTGATGATGCAGGGTTAGGGTTACAAATTTGGATTTATTCATGCACTTTAAAATCATTTATTGATTTTTTTCTTTTTACATATTTATTTACATCATTACACATTGAAATGTATATTGTAATAGGCTGTATATTAAGTTAGCGGGAGTGAACTCGTAGTTCTATGTAAAATCAGACGTTGAGCACCCCCGTATCTTCAAAATGGCATAATCCTTGTTCTGCTGCAATGCTTCGACTGTGAGATTGACTGTCGAATCAGGCTCCGCCCATCGAAGCATCGAATCTTCGACTATTAGGGTCAGCCCTATATATTTTATTGCCCTGCGATGAATTGGCGACCTGTCCAGGGTGTACCCCGCCTTTCACCCAATGTCAGCTGGGATTGTCTCCAGCCCCCCGCGACCCTGTATGCAGGTTAAGAGTTTGTGATGTGTGATGATTGACCGAACACAATTTGGAGCTGATGCTGCAGCCACCTATATTATGCTCACTTCCTCCCTACTGGCTGCTGGTCTGTTTGGAACTGATAACTCCTTCATGGACATTTCTTTCGCAGATATCTTCCCCCCTCTGCCTTTAAATCCTTGTGCTTTACTCATTCTCTCTCTCTCTCTCTCTCTCTCTCTCTCTCTCTCTCTCTCTCTCTCTCTCTCTCCCAATTGTCAGCTTTGTTTTACAAACAGAGCAGTGATATTGTCTCTCAGAGGCACACCTCTTCCCCTGCCCTAGCTGGCTGTCAGGCTGGATCTGCCGTGACAGTAGGCATACTTAGCACACCGGTGAACATGCACACATATAGTACAGACATGGGACAGTTGCAACCGCGTGCAAACACGCAGGCATATATATGAACACTGCGCAGACAAACAAAGTAGACGTACCACATGCCAGCTCTCTTTTTGACCTCACCTTGACCTGACACATGACACCTCTCTTGCACCCTTAGAGCTAATACAGCTTGACAAGTGTGTGTTTTTGTGAGTTTGTGTATGCGTGTGGGAGTGCTTACAGTCATTCTGATGCATATTTTATATGAGGCTGCAGAGTGTATGAGTGAAAGTAGGACATGAAGGAGGCCAAAATATATCCTGGTTAAATGTGTGTGTGTGTGTTTCTCTCCCAGCAGTAGATGAATGTGTGTACTTATTCCATTAACTTTTTTACTTTTTAACCATTTTTCTTTTCTTTCATTGCCTTATCATTCAGCCTCAGGGCTCATTTTGGAGGTCTGTCTATTAGCCACACACACACACACACACACACACACACACACGCACAGACAGATGTGCATATGCACTAACAAAAAGGGAGGCAAACAAACACAGACCACCTCAGCCATTTGAGGACACTTTCTGTTTAATGTTATTTATAAACAGCTTTTGAGTCTGGCATTGTTTGATAACCACATACAAAACATTTGGGTTGCACAAAGGAAGAGAGGAGAGGAAAAGAATAAGAAAGATAGAGGAGGGGAAGGAGAGAGCAACAAGGGTGGAAGAGAAAGGAGCAGAGAAGGTGGGGAGGGAGGGAAGAGAATAAGCAGACAGAGAGTGAGGGAGGGAAAGACAGAGGGATGAATAGGAAGAAATTGAAGAATAGAGGAGGAGCAAGAGGGGACAGTGTGGTGTACCGTTTATCTTGAATGAGTCAGCAAAAACCAAAATAGACAGAACTGAAAAAAATGAAATAATGATAATAATCATAGTAAATAAAAAATATAGCTCCAGCCCCTAGCTCCCTGTTTATTTTTTTCAGGAAACTACCGAGACACCGTGAGAGTTTCTTTTCTTTTTTCTTTCTTTCTTTCTTCTTTTTGTTTTTTGTTTTTTTACAAAAAAACATCCTCACAGGAATAAACAAGACACAATTTACATCACCTCTGGGTTCACAGCAGCACAAACAAGTTCACCAGTAGGGGTCTCTAATCCTACATGTCGGGAGGACGACACCAGTGACAGGCTCTGTTCATCCCCAACACTTAGATAGCTAGACACGAAAAGTCAGGGCTCCACAGGAAACACACACAAGCAGGGTACAGATGTGGCCCCTGCTCTTGGATCCTCAACCAGAACACCCATTTTCAGGTTGCTAGCAAACCAAACAAATCATTTTCTTGTGCTTTTTTTTGTCAGCATGTCATAATTTTAGCTTTTCAGCAAAGCCATCCTTTGCATACAAGGGCAGCTCATTTTTAAAAGAAAGTTCATAACTTTGCAATGCTATAAGAAATAAAGAGACTTTTAGCATCACTGGCTAGTTAAGGTACCCGGATGGTCCGTGTGTATCTGTACAGGCTTCACCTATTATAATCGAGCACTTGAGACCTTAGGTGAATGACTCTGAAATAGTTCAGGTCTTAGGGCAAAATCTAGACAGCATCTGTGGCGCTGTGCTCTGGGATTTGAAGCCCTGGACCGACAGGGGTTAGTGGTTTGCAGTGGGATCGGAAGGCTGTGAAGGTGATCGGGCTTTGTTAGGGGGTGTGTGTGCTTGAACCGTTCCAGTTCATACAGGGCACTGTGTCCCATAGTCCTCTCTATCCTTGTTAATTCCTGAAGAAGAATCCCGAGCCACAGAAAGGGCTCTTCTCGGACATAGCAGCATTAATATCCAACTCTCCAATCAGGGCTTGCAGATTGTCAAGTCCATCTGTTTTGGAGCACACTAAACGCCCCAGAGAGAAAGAAATTCAGAAGCAGTCCCTTTGCACTGTGAAGATCATCACAGATTCTGAACTGCTTTTGTTTTCCAGTTTCAGCAATTGCAGGAGATATATTGTCGAGCCGTCAGTACTTCTCCCTGATTGTGGAGCATTTCCAGCATTTGAACCCCTCCTGTGTTTATTTGGATTGAATCATCTCTGTTTGAAGGAAATTGTTTTCCCATTAGCCTCCACAGCATTAAAAAGAAAAAGGAAAGTGCACAACAGTTTATGGGAGTCCGAAGTTTTGTGAGCCAGGCTGGCTCTGGCCTCAGCTTTTCCTTGGCCTACACGAATTGGTATTTCAGGCTCTTCAAGGCCTCTATTTTGTAGCCAGAGGTCCAAGAGTGAATGAAACCATCCCGTACCTCCATGGTTTGTCCTCATTGGCCACTGGCTCTCAATAGGCACTCTTGCTATCATAGTGTCGTTCTACCCGCATGGCTTTAGTGTTTTGTTTTGTTTTTAGTGGAAACACACTCACGCAAACAGTAACACATAAACCCGTTGGCTCACTCTCTCATTTACACTGACTGAGACCAGTTGGCTCTTATGATGATAGATTTGTTCTGAATGGCTTTTAAAGTTGATGGGTTGCAATGGCAAGGACAACAGACACCTTTTAACAGGACTAGTTTAAAGAATTGTCAGTTATATATATGTTATATAGATGTGTCACAACTCCAGTGGTGTTTTTCAGAGTTCAGACTAGCCAATGATACATATGTGCATTAAAGTAGGTTCACCTTACTGTGAGATATGTAAGTTAAACCACTTTATCAGTAATATATAATTATTATTGTTATTAATACTAAAACAATGATCATTTTACTGCTTTTTCTTTCTGCAGTATTTTCTTTCTGGATCTTAAGGTACTGTTGAGTGTGCTGGGTGACAGTTGAATGACTGTGTCTTTGTCTCAGCATGAGTGACAGATGGAGGGCATGCTGAGAGAGCACTATTGTGTCAAGAGGACTAAACATAGGGACTGTTTTGATCCTTATTGTGTGTTCTTCTGACTATTATTTGAATAAGGGATTGGCTTGTTATTTTATGTGGCTGTACAATTTTTATAGGTACATAAATTCAGTGAAGCAAGTGACTCCACAGAGACAAATGTATAGTTTTCCTGTTGTTTCCCTGGGTGACATCATCAAAGCAATGGGCTAAATTGTTTTCCCTGACTTCCATGTTTTGATTATGACTCATAAAGATGCCTGCCTTAATACCGCAGGGATACTTCGACAGTTGATATTAGCTAAAGTTCTTTTATACACGGTCATGTACACACACAGTTATGCACACATGTCTCATTTAAAGAGCCAGGGCAGGGTGGTACAGGAGAATGAATCATAAGGTTGCATTCCCAGCACAGTATCCATACCCTGTCTCAGCGTAGGATAACGAAAATGAGTGATACCAGCAGAGCTGATGGTAAACAGAAAATATAATCTGCAAGGTGTGATCCTGCTTTATTATTAGCTCTCTGGACCCCACTTGGTGGGCCGACAGAAGTTCTGGGGATGCACTTGTTCTTCCTCCTTGCAGTTGCAGACAGGTCGTATTTGCCTTCATCTGGAGTATAGTCTTTCTCACCCCCCTCCCGTAGTACCTGCACCTCATTGAGCCCCCCTTTTGCCTTGCGGCCCCGGCGGGTACAGTTTCTGCGCCCTCCCTTAGGTGGCCGCGGCAGGGGCGATGGTGAAGGCAAGCTGTGCTGGTCCCCGTGGGGCAAGTACGGCCGCTGATGGTGGTTTCTGTGACGATTCAGGTGGTTCAAAGACTCTCCATGCTCCATCTCTCCACCTGGGGCTCCATGTGCATGACCCTCGCCTGACAAGCAACTGGGCAGCTCCTCTTTCTTCAGTGCCTTCAGGTCCTTCCCTGCCAGCTCTGGTGGTGAAACACACATCAGAGAGGAGGTGGAGCCTCGGAACCTCCGCAGCCAATCCCAAAGTGACAGGGCCTTGCAGTCACACTCCCACGGGTTGTCGTTAAGTCGTAGGTATTCCAGGGCCGGCAGTAGCGTCAAGCTGGCACCAGACAGCTCGGTCAGGGAGTTATTAAACAAGTACAAGGTTGTGAGGCGCCGCAGGTCATGGAAAGACTGGCGGTCAACCCACTGGATTCGGTTCTGGTGGAGAAGCAGACGGTCTAAGACTCCCAGACCACGGAAAGTGTTCTGGCGAAGGCTCCACAGTCGATTGCCATGCAGGAAGAGATGACTGAGGTTCAGTAGGTCGATGAACAGATCATCCTCCAGAAACTCTAATTGGTTGTCCTACCAGGATGTAAGGGAAGGAGGAAAGGTAAAAACAGAGGCATACAATGAAGTGCAGTACATGAGTAATTTTACATGAATTCACTGTATTGTGATTTATTATTATGGGAAACACAGTCTTATCACTTTTGTAACATTGATTTTTGCAATAACATATCATTGTATTGCTTTTAGTTCAAAGAGAAACCAATATTTTACAACACAAACAATTGGTTTGTCTTATTACACAGAATACATGAACAAAGCACGATGAGTGCTTTTTTTAATTTTTAAAATTCAGGATGGTTGGGTTATCAGTGATCTGTGCAGCATCCAGAGGGCAGTAGCTAGAACAAATAGTGATCCATGTAAAAGGGGGTCAGAAACGATATTGTCTGCCCTTTGAGTGGTGCCTTTTGACGTACAGGATATGGAAAGGTGGGCAATGGTCGCGGGGGATCTATTCACAACTAGCTGTGGATTTATGAACGTTTGACAAACTGTCATACATGGTGTCATGCCTGCAATTTTTACCACACTCACTCAGTGTCAACATCAATTTATTTTCAAATTAACAACATGAATAGGCAATCCTTTCCATATAGCAGAATCTCCTCATAAACATTCAAGTAATTAATGAAATCATATTCCATCCTGGATTTCAATCCCTGTAGTGTTTTCCACAGAAGCTCTACTGTAGGTTATTTTAGTGTGAGAGCTGCTGTGCAGTATTTTCCCTGCCTTTAGGATAACAGCTAGCATTTGATCAGCGTCCAATTCATACGCAGTAAGTGCTGAGACAGGGTGATGGACAGATTACACTATTATGCGACTGTGGTTTCAGATGCAAATGCAGAAAAGATAAAAGCAGGCTGTACCTGTAGGTAGAGATATTGAAGATTATGAAGGCCTGCAAAGATCCCTGGAGGCAGGCTAATCAGGCCACAGTGGTAGAGATGCAGGGCGTGTAGCCTACCCAGGCCCTGGAAGGTGTCTGAAGCAATGGCATTCAGGTGCCGGTTGTCCCCAAGGTCGAGCTCCTCCAGGCGGTCAAAGCCGTGAAAAGTAGACGGCTGTATGTAGGAGATGTTGTTGGAGTAAAGCCACAACATGGTGGTGGTGGGTGAGAAGTGGCCCCGAAGCAGCCGCTGGATCTTGTTGTTCTGCAGGAAGACGCGCTCGCTCTGGGCGGGGATGCCCTCAGGCACGGCATGGAAGTTGTGGGCCTGGCAGGAGACAGTGCTAGGTGAAGTATAGCAGATGCAGTGGCGAGGGCAGGGCAGAGAGAGATCCAGGCCGCACAGCACCAAGAGTAACTCCACCCCACCATAACCTGAGAGAGGAGAGAGAGAAGAATGGAAATGAAACAAAGACACAAAGAGATGGGGAGAGGGGAAAGAGAGCGTGAGAGAATGACAAGCTGAATTAATTGAATGCATCAGCAGAGCTCCTGTTATCAGACACATCTTAAATGAAAAACTCATTGCTCTCAGTTTACAAGGACAACAATAGGCATGGTTCAGTGCAGACAAATTATAATGTTGACACTAATCTCTTCCCAACACACACACGTATGCACACAAACGTTCATGCATTGTTTCGTGAGCTCATTCTCCTCACATATTTTATTCAATCATTCCCAATCTGTTTACCCTTAACGTTAACCTTAAACTGTTTCAAAACCCAAATCTAGACTCGAGGGAGCATTTTAGCAAAAACCCTAAATCCTGAATACCAAGAGGCCCCCTCGCCACCACACACAGACGCATAAAAACCCTGCTCAGGTTTAGAAACACCATTTGGAGCAGAGAGTGTGTCTTTTTTTATTGTGCTGTAGTGTGACTGTCACAGAGGTACGCACATTTTTATTTGTGTTCCTTGGACCAATCTTGATGACACGGCATACACACACAGCATCGTATCACGCACCTCACAGTGTTACATCCTTTGGTTATCCTCTAAAGGAGACAGAAAAATCAATGCTTCTCCTGCTTACAAGTGAACACGCACCACACCTGAAATACATTCCCACAATAAGGGAAACCGAGAAAGACAGGGATAGAGGGAGAGAGAGAGGAGCTGGAGTATGAAGCGGGAATCATCTGCAGCCTGACTGTGAAGTGGATATTACTTTTTGTTTTCCGATTCTCATTCTCAATTTATGTGATGTTCATTCTTGAACTGACGCGTGTGTGCGTGTTTTTGTCAGAGGCAAACGGACAGATGTGACGGTCAGATGTCAGGTTTACCAGGACACTGCTGCTGTGTTAAGAACAACATGTTCTGAAATGTCAGCACAGGACAGAGCAGCATTACCCTGTGTGGTACACATGTCTGCATTGCTCTGTCTGTAACCGTGTCCACACTGGCACTAATGTGTTTATGCCTGTTTTTCCTTATGTTACACTATATCTGTTCCATTTTATCGTAAACCTATTGTGAGAGCAGTGTTTGTTCCATTTGCAGGCATGCAAACTCCTCACCTTTAGGCAAAATTCCCCGTTTTGAAACCAAAATGGGTCACCTACGTTATTTGCGCAGATACGATGAGAATTTATTTTTTTGGAGGGGGGTCGGGGGGTGGCAGCCCTCACTCCTAATGTCTCAATCCAACAGCCAATCAGAGGCAATGTTGGGCTGGTCTTTTTCTTAGTATGCTACACTGTGGAGTCCAACAGCTGGACACGACGAACGAACGAAAGAACGAAAGAACGAACTGTCAGCTGTCACTGCTGTCAGACAGCAAGTATGATGTGAATGTTAACTTTCCTGTCAGATAAAGTAATGTTGCCAATTTTATAATTTTGCCGACTTTTATTAACCAGTAATGTTAGCTAAGCTATTTGTTCAGAGCACTATCAGCAACCTGGATATAGGCTAACATCAACGGGATAAAACTTGTTGGCATCTGTGTTATTTACACTGGCGTCAAGTGCCCATCACTTTTTGAAAGCATTTGTTAAAAATGCTTTCAAAAACTGCTTGCAGCAAGAAATGGCAAAGAACCAATTAAAGTTATTTGAGAAATGTTTATTTCTACTTATTTTTTTATTTTTTAAGTAAGAATGAACAAGCTACTGATTATAAAATGACCCCAAAACGTGCAGCACCAGTCCTTCTTGTCACAGTTTCTTTTTGGCCAAGTCCTCCGTTTTCTCCCTGTAAACATGACAAAAGAGGAGGGAAACTAAATCATGACTGCATGTGTGCTAGGGAAGATAATACAGGAGAAAGGCTACAGGAAAATAGAAATATATCTGAAAACAATACAGAATGACTGAGAGCTGCACTGCATTAGATTCTGTAATACTTGCCACCTGAATTTTGTGTTTCCCTTTACATAAATCTAAACATTTCCATGATAAACTGGCGTAGAAAAGGCAGAACAGGAAATGTCCCTGGAAATTAAGTGTTTAATGCTCAAAATTTTGGGTGGAAGACGCCCAGACTCCCCCAACTCATATATGATGATTTCCATTAAAGCCCCCCTCCAGTGTATTTTGACATTTCTATGATATTTCATATTTTTCAGTCATTTCCTTACAATATTAATAGCCCACATAGTTCGCCAAATACTTTTTGACAAATAGCTTAATTTTGTGCTCAAAGTTACAAAAGTTGCTTAGTTGTTAAAACGGGGTTGTGACGTATGACTATAGTAATTCCAGGTAATTAAGTCATATGTCATTCTCCAAGCTTGCGCAGGCGAACTGTCATGCCTCGTTAAAAACTGTTACGCCGTCACGCCTCCAGAGCATCAAACCGATAAACATCCTTGTGAGCTAGCTAACCAATTTATCATATAATTTACTTAGAACTTACAGTAGGTATGTTCATTATGGCATTTGTGCCTGCGGTGTTGGAGGATAGATGACAGAAAACGCGTCACACTTTCACCTGCCACGTCGTATATACAGTCTGTAACATCCGTTTTGCTGATGGCTGTTTTACCAATGGAGGCAATGGTATCAGAAATCTTTACATATAGTTCAACAGTGCAATTGACCCCTGTCCCCCTCCCCGCGGTAAAGTAAGCGCACCATAAAACGTAGTGGGAGTTATCGTGTGCAGTTCGTGAGAGGACCATCGACTGTCTGCTTGATAACAGCTGACACACGCACATTAGTTTCTGTCCTGCCAGACAGTAAAGTGTACTAAACTTTACAGTGTAGTGATGTTAACACAACATATCGTTAGTGAATGCTCCAGCTGGTCAGTTTTTGGTTGTCATGGTAATTAATTACGTCCGACTGTTAACCACACCCCCATTCTCTGTTTGAGAAAGAACATTAACCAAAAATGTCAGGCAAAACTGGCTGGAGGGGGGCTTTAAATACTGTTAAATTATTATCACAATAAATTATCATCACATCTCGTTATTGTGTCACCAGTATGGTGCATTGCCACATCTCTTGAGCTAAGTGGATCTTCACACCCCTAATCTGAGCCTTTATGTCCACACTACTTTTCAACACAAAGTGATACCCTTAAGTTGGTATCTTTGTTTTGTTGCAGTAGCCAAATGCACATTATCTTCACAACATGTAATCTTAAAAACAGACCCCTTTTAAACTGTCTCTCTCTGTTTCTGCTTGCGTATCCTCTCTCACCTTTTTACCCCTGACCAGTTTGCATGCCTGTATTTGACAAGGCTGACCTTTTCGTCAAAAAAAGGGGAAAAAAAAACACACACACACAACAGCTGTCGTCACGGCAGCCCATCGTCTGTCCTGCTGTACCAACAACAAATCAACATTGTGCAATCCTCTATAATATTGTGAGAATTACAAAAAACAATCAGACTTTCTCTTTATTGATGATGTGTGATTAAAACAATTTGTATTACTTATTGTAAACATTATTTACAACCTACTGTTATAAGTCCATATCAGACTTAAGTTTATGTGAGAGGAATCAGTATTCCTGATATCCAGCCATGCTAGCGGCTGTATCATACTAGGTGAAATATTAAAATTTGCAGCATTACATCAAATGGAAATCAAATGGAGCATCATTTTATACACATTTCCATTCAGTGTGACAAGATCTTTTGGTTTAAACAGTTTGGCCATGTCACATGTGCTTGTACTGACAGACCCACCATTTGGTCAATTCACATGTATTATTGATGCTAATGCAGTAAAGAACTCTCCAACATGTGCAACCCTCTCCCTTCCTCGTCTCCCTTTTTCGCTCTCTTGCCCACATCTCTTCCTTTCACTCGCTTGCCAGTCTATAGGTTTGATTGGTCAAACGTTATTGTAATAAGATGTAACATTCAATCCCTCAGGGTATCAAAGGGATTTTTATCTTTGTGTTGCCCTTTGCTTCATGCCTGTCTGCCTCCTTTCCCAGAACGTGAACGCTTCCCTTCCTCCACAGCGTTATCTTCATGCGCTGCTCTGCCCCGCCTGCTGTGTCTGTTAATTAGGTATAAAGCTGCTTTGTGATACTTGTCTATGTGAGTGTGCAAGAATGTGTACTGTATATGCATGTCTATAGGCGTGTGAAACTTTTTGTCCTTTTGTCTTTGTTAACTGAGCTGTATTTTCTTGTCTTAAACAGCAGCTCATCTTAACCTTTTGCATCAAGATTTGTTAGATGCTTTGAGCTTTAGAATTACACAACAGTAACATTTAGGTCTTTGCTGTGTATCTAAAGGTCTTCGTGTAAAGTACGGTCTACATGCGACTAGAAAAGGTTTCCTAACTGAGATTTAAGCAGGGCCACAATTTTCTTTGTTTAGGCCTCCCAAACTGCATCATAAATGACAGCTGCGATTTCTTAGCTGTTAGTGTAAATTTGCAAAGTTAAACTCACTAACGGATGCTCCCATTGGTCCCATTAATTTATTTTTTACATTAAAATTGTCTTCAATACAAGTCTGCTTGACATGTACTTTGTGATAGTGCTTCCAGCATTAGTTTGCATTTGCAATTGCTTCTGCTTCTGTTGCCTTCTGTTTACCCCTGCAGTCTTTTTTTTTTCTTTTTGTATTTTCATCATCATCGCTTTATATCTGGCTTCCCTCTTTTTCCCCTTTGCCTCTTTTATTCTTCCCAATTATATCCTCCATCTTTCTGCTATTCATTGTGTAGATGTGTGTTTGAAAAAATGAATGTCCCTAGCTGTGTGTGTATATATTTGAGCCCATGTGAGGTGTACAGACTGGCGTTCATCTCTGCTTGCATATGAACTGTGGGTGTTTAAAGTTTACAGAGTGAGAGGTGGAAGTGGTGATATTAGATAGAAAAGCTACTGAGTGCCATATGGCTTTGACCGTGGGGGCAGCAAATCTCCCACCAGCATCCAGTCATTCAAACATTTTATTTATTTATCATTTGCATGGTAAAACACTGAATTCTCTGTATTTACTTATAGTGTTAGTAAGGCAGCAAAAAAGAAGAAAACATGTGTGTGGTTCAAGCCTTAAATAGTATATTAAAGGCATTATAACCTATTATGTTATCTAAATGAACTTAGCTGTTATCAGCACCAATGAGGAAAAATCTCCAATCCTGCATCAGCAACAAAGTCTTGATACCTTGTTTTCAAATGTTAAAAACATGTTTGCAAACATCTTTACTCCAAGTCAGCGCATTTGAGTTACTGCTGTAGATGTTAGACTGCCTTCAGCCCCATAGCACTCCCGCAGCCTGGAATACATAAATAGACAACTAATTGCAAATCAGCAATTAGCTGAGGCATCAAGCTGGCATTAAGCCAAGCCTCAAACCTGTAACAACTTCCCCAGTAAGGAGCGTGGAGGTACATAAAAATCTGTTTCACCAGTAATTCTTCATAACGCATTTCCCCATATACTGCAGTTAAATAGGAAAATGAATCAGGGTGAGTTTCCATTAAAGTGATTCATGCCTGGTGTGGTGAAGAGGTGTTTAAAGCTCATTTGATACCCAACACCTTCTTAACATTTAAAAAAGAAATTTGTGATTTTTTTTCCAACCAGGTGCTCTGTTGAACAAAGCCGGAGAGCAGTGTGTAGGCTGCGGCTTAATTGTCTCATGTTTGCTTGTGCTAAAATCTTTTGCAAATTTGACAGCTTGACCATGGGAAAAGCAAAAAAAGGGAGCAATCAAAGAAAATAAATATTTGCTCCACTGCTCAAACATGTATAAAATACCTGAACAATGAAGCTAGACTATTACAGCTTACTACATTCATACACATACGTACCACACACATACATACAAATACATACTTACAGTATGTGGACACATTTACACCCACGCAGTATTTCATGGGCTTTTATTTTCCATGATGGAGCGTCCCTGTAGCTCAGAGGTTAAGATGGTGACTGTAAACAACAGTGTCCTCACTTTGAGTCCAGCTATGGTTCTTTGTTGAATCTTTTTTTACCTTATTTCTGTTTCCCCACTGTCTGTAATAATGGCTTTAAATACCCCAAAATACTTAATACTAAAATAATCTGCTGCTACACTTTCCACTCTTTTGGAAAAGCTTCTCACAAGATTTTTACACCTGGCTGCAGGGATTTGCATTAGTGACATCAGACACTGATGCTGAGTGATAACACCTGACTTATAATCAGCATTCCAGTTAATACTAAAGGTGTCGGGTCAGGTTGAGGTCAGGGCCTGGATTTTCTGAAACAGAAAAGTGCCTTCCCCATTGCCTTGAAGTCAGAACTGTAAATAAAATTACTTTTTTTGCGCACGCTCTACCAACTGAGCTAACCAGTGCCCTGGTTGGTACTGTAATTTAAGTGGTCCGATATATGAGCAGGAACTAAAGATGGTTCCTAAAACCATTACCCGTGATGTTAGGAATCTAAATGATCTTGTTAGTTGCATTTTGCCACAGTTTGACCCATGAAAGAGAGGCCGCTAACGCTACGTAGACCCCCACTCATTTGTATAACGAGCAGAGATGGGGACTCGAGTTTGAGACTCGGACTCGAGCCCCACTGCGTAAGTCATATGCAGTGACTTCAGAACTCATGAATAGTGTTCATTAGGAAACGTTTAGGAAACGTCTGATGAGCTTGCTGTTGTTCCCCTCCCTGCATTACCTATAACTTGCCTACATAACACCACTACGTATCTGCGACATGTGGCAGTTTTATTTAGTTAACATTACACTGGGTTTGAGAGTCTGGAGGATGTGTTGACTTACAGTGTTTAATAAGCTGTCATTAATTGCTTTGCACATTACATGGTTGTGCTGTATGAAAAATAGGTTATAGTTACAGAATTCCTTATGGCTACGCAGTTTTATAAGCAGCCTGGATTGTCGCAGCAAACCTGAGACTTGACGTGATCAAACCTGAGACTTGACTTGGACTCTTGCTCAGAGACTTAAGACATGACTTGGACTCTAGCTTAAAAACTTGAGACTTGACTTGGATTCTAGCTCAGAGACTCGAGACTTGACTTGGACTCTAGCTCAGTTTGACTTCGTGAGTATCTCTGATGAGCACAGCACTAAGTGCGTGGGGGCTGACTAACTTCCACTTTCTGAGTGAGATCCAAACTTAAAAGCACAATGGGTGCACCCAAATGTTGCAAAGGGGCAGATCAAATCAGTATATAACCAACAATGTGTTGTTGGACATATTTGTTTTCCACAAATGAGACCACAAAAATGATACACAATATCTTTAGTATCATTTTAGATTGTATTCCCTTATTCAAAAAGTGTGGAGAATTTCAGTCCATCCTAAAATATCACTGTATGCTGTAGAGTACAGGCTACTACACCACAAGATGTTCTGATCTTCAAAGTTCAGCGTGATTGGATTATAATCACACGGGTGATGATGTCCTTTTGTCCTCTGGCTTAACATACCAGCATGGCTTTCATTTTACACCAGTAATTGTCCATTTCAGCAAGTGTTGCCTTTTTAATCAGAACTCTCTCTCTCATTTTCTCTCCTACTCTCTGTCAATACATCCCTTTCCCGCTGGTTGTTTGTCTGAACTCTCATCTTAGCTTCCCCGGATAGACATTTGCTGAAAGCTTCATCAAGCACAACCAGGGTTCAATTACAAGAGCCATCTCCCTCTCCCATCCCACCACACCAGTCGTAATGTACACACAAAAGACACACACACAGAAAAGAGAAAAACAGCATGTAAGCACGTACACATGCTGCTTGTCAGGCCATCATCACAACTCCCTCCCAACTACAACTTGGCATCTGGAGGAGACACCTGCCACTCTTTCTGGCAAACACAAGGAGAAAGTAACAGAACAGGGAATGTAAGAGAGGGAGGGAATAGAAGATGAGGAGAGCCAGAGAGGGAGGGAATGGGCAATCTCATACTCAAAGGGAATGAGGAGCTCTTTAAAACATGAAAGCAGAGGCAAGGGGAGAGAGGCAGAGCATGGCGGTGTGGGAGGGGAAGAGAGCAGAGCAAGTGAGTGAGACTGTAGCTACAAAAGAATGATGGGGATCTACCGCGAAGTGTAGACCATTATATACGTAGAGGTAGGTGTGAAAAATCTGCTCTGCACAGAGCACAACTGTGACTTCTGAAGAATTGCCAACTAATTCTATGACCCTCTGTGACACAAGTCTGATAAACAAAACTCAAAAAGTTTAGTCGCATTGAAACACATGTATTCTTTTGTGCATCAAGGTGCGGCCGCACACACACACACACACACACATCCACGTGTACACAGGCCGCAGGCGCATACACCCACATACAGACACACATTATCAACCCTAATTAAGCAGCAGTGGCAGGCTTTAACCAGAAAAAATAAATAAAACAGAGTGAAAAAGGAGGGCAATTAGAGTTGAATTTACAAAAATGGCAAGGAGGCATAGAGCGAGAAAGGGTGAAGGAGGGACGACGGCTAGCTCAGACACTCAATATAGATGCTGCTCCTCTCTTGTTGGTGGTTGATTTAGCTTAGCATAATCCCAAAGATCATTTAGCGTTGCTCATTCAAATGGTGATAAATCTCTGGCAGAGTTAATGAGAGATTTAAATGGCGTCATTGCCTCAAAGACACAGCTGAAATATCTCTGCACTATATAATCCTCCCCTCTCATGTAATGTAGTGCATAACCATTACATCCATCTTCATATTGGAGACAAATCAGGTCAATATTGCCGGCTCTGCACCACTGATCCTCTGTGACCTGGGTATTGCTGTTTTGTAGTCATGAAACTTTTCTTTTGTTTGTCCCACTTCTGTGAACCCAAACTGAAAAATTCAAACAAAGCTTACATGCAATTCACTGGCTGACAGGGTAGAGTAAGTGTAATGATTGATTTCATCAAACACATGTGATAGTAGCTACACCCCTGTCTTGATCCTTTCTTACCGTTGATCTGTAGAAGTTAGGGGTAGTAGAGCCTTCGGGACAACAAAAATACTCCAGACCCCAGGCCCCAAAACT
Organism: Lepomis macrochirus; assembly: GCA_024633595.2. NCBI lineage: Eukaryota > Metazoa > Chordata > Actinopteri > Centrarchiformes > Centrarchidae > Lepomis > Lepomis macrochirus. Next base: position 15,910,439 of record JALXJV020000021.1, on the reverse strand, counting down.
GTTCATGCATCCAAATCTACCAGAATACTCTTTTAAATGTTCTTTTCAGTTTCTATGTTTTGTCCATGTATTGATCATTGTGCAATTTGGGAACATTTTTTAAATGCTATTCTTCTACTTATCCATGAAGTATGCAGGTTTTATCTCACTTATTACAGATTATGCATATCGGCAGACATTGATCAGCAACAATTATGATACTTGATTAATCAGGTAATTTAGGCAATGTTTTCACAATGACGTCACAGGAACCAATTGCAACTCCCTAAATGTGAAAATATGCTGGTTTTCTAGGAGAGTAAACTTGAGTACCTTCAGGGTTTTGGACTGATGGTCAGACAAAACAAGCAATTTTAAGAGGCATTTTTTTTATTACTTTATGACATTTTATAGAAAAGATTGGTTGATAACAAAATGTACTTGCAGCCCGAATGTGTATTCACACTACTACTGGCCAGTCATACAGCACACCACACATTTTTGATTGAATTGGACCAGTGGTTTTCATTCACTACAACCTGAAAAGGGGACTTAATATCTTGGACATTAAGAGTGTCCTTGTTGATCCCCAGCAAGCTGAGTTTCTTGTAATATGTCTTCTAGTTTCTGTTTTATGAGAAATATCTACTGAATGCAAGGATTTTTAGCAGCTGACTAAAGTGTCCTTGAACACACCACCACATTTTTCAAAATTGTCCTTGCTTCTGAATATGCACTGTCAAAAAAAATGTCAAAGAAGTGCTCAGTGTGACGGACTTGTCATAAGCAAGTTGATGCCTATAGCATCTACTTCAGAAGCTGCCTGGAGCGGATGAAATCTAAAAATGTACAGTGTACTATAGCAAACAGGCATTGTTAGTGAACTAAAGCATGCAAATCCACCAGTTAATGTCCTTTTAATTTTGCACTATAACAGGAAACTGCAAACTCTTTAACCTCAGGATCTCCAGCACAGTGTTTGTGTTTGTCCAGCAGGGAAGCAAAGTGCTTAAAGTTGAAAGAAAAATCGATATTCATTATCATGAGGCACCTTAAGTAGTACCTTGCCTGTTTAACAAATCCGAGAAGGCCTGCTTAAAAGCTATTTTTCAAGGTATCTAGATATCTTATAATTAGCGCGAGTCCATGTGGTCTGTTCTCCACTGCCTCACACTCAGAGGTCTGATTCTGTGCTGCGGACTCCTCGGCCCCTCAGCCCCTGGCCCGGCGTCGTGACATCTGTTGAGCACACAACATACTGGCCCATTAAAAAATACACACACTCTACTCTGATCAGGGTGAGTGCATAAGTGTGTATGTGTGACATAGACATTGAGAGAGAGAGAGAGAGAGAGAGAGAGAGAGAGAAAATGCAAAAATAACCTCTACCCTCTTTGCATGCAGTAATTGGGTCATTTGAAAGGCTAAGCTTATCTCAACACTAATCAAGCTCTAATTATACTCAGAAAAACTTTACCCACCCCTCCCTCCCACACACACACACACACACACACACACACACACACACACACACACACACACTCCATACGCATAATAAGATGATGCAGGTCACAGCTTTCCCTATTAAACTCCTGCCTATTAGCGGAGGGAAGATGTGATCGGGAGTACAGTGCTGCTGCTCTCTGATGCATCCTGCCTCACTGAAACCACGATGATAACACGGGCCGACAGGGTGACATGTGTCAGTGGAAAACAGGTCCAAGTTCAGACTTCGATGAGGAGGAGGTGTGGCACCTCCTCCTTAGGCATCAAAGAGTAATGCATCCAGGCATGCAAGGATACCAGGAGCTGAGACCCATGCACTCCTTCATCGACAAAGATGTAAACTGTACTTTTTTTAAATAACAAAATTGGTGAAAGCTGGAAAATTGTAAAGTTGATGTATATTGGTGAAAATACTAAATTGAAGAATACCATTTTTCTCATCACTTTTTATTGCCACAAGTCTTATCTGAGTATATGAGCTGCAAGTATTAAAGGAGAACCTTGTTTACTGTGAACGGTGACGGTTAGATTCCTCTTAAAGCAGAACACACAATGTTTGGATGCATGGGAACATAAAGTCTGTGTGAAAGTATTTTGTTGAATCATCAGCTGAAAAAAAGTGGTAACGATGAGCACGCTGAAAACCACGAGGAGAGCAAATAAGCTTGCAGGCATAAATGTAGATGCAAAGTGACACGCATACACACACTAACACACAACTATATATCCCCAGTGGAGCAAATACACACCAGTCACAAGAATTTCACAGCTGACTGACCCTGATCTGGCAGAAGGCATCTGTGTCTGCTGAGATGGTGTGTATGAACGCATGTGTACAGTTTTTATATCTGTGTGTGTGTGTGTGTGTGTGTGTGTGTTGTGTGTGTACATTCACACACTCCACAGCCGTTGTGGCTGAGGTGTAGCCCTCCTCTGTCCTACCATCACTGGATCTGGAAAGCTCTTTGGCAGATATCCTCGGTGGACAGCGACAAGAAATGAGCCTGTCCAACAAGCCAATGAGAAGAGGAAGGGGAAGTGCAGGAAGGGGGACAAGCTGGTTCTTCTCTTAATAGCTGTTTGTCCAATTCCCCAGCACGAAGAAAATCTCTCTTCCTTTTTTTGTGACTAAATCATTCCCTGCTCTCTACACTGCAGGTATGAATCACCCATTGTCACCCTCCTCCGCTCTCAATCCCTGTTGTTCGCTTAGTTTCCCATCTGTCTCTATTACAAAGACTGTTAAAAGTACATCCGGACTTATTATTGCATAAATCTTTCATAGCATTGCCTGTCTGCGCTCTTGCACCTAGTTTCCACAGTATTTGTTTTTGAGGCTCTCGGAGCGAGAAATTTCCGTCATGCTTGGGGATTACACTTGTAAATCAGACACGCACAGATTCGAGAAAAGAGAGAAGAACAGAGAAAGGAGGCAGAAGGCGAGCGAGATGAAGGGTTGCAAATCCAAATATCCAGAATGACAAGTGAAGGGAGTGATTTCAGCGCAGTGACATGTCCAAGGGATCATCTGTCACCGTGCTGTTTTATGGGATAACGGGCTGTTACTGCTCACTTGATTTTGACTGAGCCAATCACATGCAGTCGTTGGCCATTTCTCAGACTTATTGACCAAAACAAGGGGAAATCGGCATCAGGTCTCTCATTTAACAGGTTTCCCATGGAGAATGACTTTAAGCACTATAGAACTGTCCGTGCTTGATGTGATCAGGCTTGTTCCAAAATGAGTTATCCAACAGCTGACAAATGTGAGACCTATAGCAACAAAATGATTAATGACTTGAGAATACAACTACATACAGAATACTGCACTGGAATTGAATTGCTGGATCAACCCCACTCTATCTAAATCCAGAGTGTCAATTTGAACTGTTTCTAATAGCTTTCAACTGACAGCAAATCAGCCTTTGTAACACAACACCATTAGCATGATATTAGCGTAGCAAAGTGCTACACTTTCCCCTTCGGCCCGCTTTCTCTTGTTGACATTTTTTACACCGTGCCACTGAAGGAAAATACATTCAGGTGGAATGACAGAGAAATAGCGGAGAGGAGACATCAGTCAAGAAATATGAGAAGGGCAGTGGAAGGGAGAGGAAGGATGTATGACGGGAGAACAGGAGGAGGTGTCACAGCTGTTCTCCATCAGCTAAAGAGAGATGGATGAAGCGAGAAGAGCTGGTCGGTTTAACTCCTTCAATCAGTCATCGGATCTGGCAAATCTGAAGGTTGCCGGATAAACTCCGCCATCTGTCATAGTGTTTAGCTCATGTGAAGGTTAGAATCATTGGGAAATGCCTCGCCCTGCTCTTCTTCTGCTCTCTAGTTTGCTATGCTAATCCGCTCTGCGTTTCGTTTGTGCTTCTTACAAGGTTATGCTCTCTTCATTTCTCAACTGTCACTGTATCAGTGGAGTATCTTGTTATCTCGCAATATAAAACTAAACGAGATGCTCTACTGAAAATATATCTTGAGTATATAATACTCACCGCCTGTAGGATTGAAAAGTGGCTCTGAAAAGTTTGTAGCCTTGGATTAACAGCGGATACAATGGATTCCAGTGATGACTCAGTCACAGCATGAACATTTCTCTAAACATACCAAAGCATTCACAGAAACCTTTCAAACAACTCCTGCAGTACCATCGTCTTCTCTGCTGTTGAGCTATAAACTCACTGTGATACAAACAATGCTCACTGTCATTAAATTACTAAATATACTTCTCACTTTGGAGCAATGAGGAAGCAATAGAGAAGTATGGCTTTTAACTATGTTGTTACAGCGATGTTCGTTCCTGTGTGAGAATGTAGTAAGGAAAGATTCAGATGTATTGCCAAAATCACAGTAACTGAAAATCAATACATTTTATGCAGCCAATTTGAAAGCGCTGTGAAAGATTATTTTTTTATGCCCTACGTCTGGCCACTCATCAGCTTCACTGGTGATTTATGTATGTAAAGGCGAAAGCATGCTTCAAACAAAGTGCTTGCCTTATCGTCGAACAATATCTGAAACCCCCTTACTTCACACCTTCCCAATGTCAGGATTTGTCTGACACTTTGCAATAAACAATCCGACAAGCACACCCCACTTCCCCTAGTGATAGGCCATGTTTACAGAGGTGAGAATTTAGACAGGGTGTGAGCTCCTCATCAAGATCTCTTTTTTCATTCTTCACACAAATACTTCTGCCACTTTTTGTGTATAAAACAAGTGCAACACCATGAAGAGCCTGTCAAGTGTTATCCTCCTTAAAGATCATCCTGTCTCACCTCTCTATATGATGTCAGCTTTTCGCCCCGACTTTGAGTGTTACCATTATGTGCCTACATTAGACACTCTTTCTGTGGTATAAATATTTTATACCACAAACATGAACAGCACTGTGAGGGAGTTTTTTGTTGTTAGGGCTGCAGTGGATTAAACAATTGATTATTGTGTTTTGACTGTGAGATGTCAAGCATAATGTCTGTGAACATTCTCACCCAGTTGATGAAGCAGTGAAACGTGTTCAAGACTAAAAGTGCAAATTACAAATTTTAGTGAATAGAAGTTGGGAATCAGCTCCACTGCTTGATTTTTAAAAAGTCCTGAGGTACTGCCAAGTGTTTTAAGGGCATGTTTTACTCTCTGTGTCCATCTGTGGAATATAAAATCACATCTATATTTAAATTTGACTTGGAATCCAGAGCGGATAGGAAAGGACCACAGGTTGAAAGGTTTGAGTGTGGCATGTTTTGATTTGTTTTTCTCGTTTGAATTGAACAAGCAAGAGTAGAGCAGAAAGCTTTTGGTCGCATTGTTGGAGCGGTTGAATGGGTGCACACCGAGCCACCAGAGTCTAAATTCTCCATTCCTCTTTATTCCCCTTTTTACTCTCCATTCATTCACTTCCTTTTCCTGTTTTCATTGCTTTAAATTATGGTTGAAAAAGATTTTTTTTCACTTTCAGGGTCTGAGTTTTTCTGGCCTTGTGATGGCCTCTTGTTTACTGCCTCGCTCTATTTTTTATGTATCTCCTTTAGTTGATAGCAGTAGCTCTCACCGCAGTGCCACTGTTTGTTTTCGGGAAAAAACAGTTTGAATGAAAACAGTTCACAGAGAGGTCTGTGGATTATTCGTGGTAACTGGGACACTGTTTCTGCAAAGACATTACACCGTTGAGGTTTTCAGATGTCACTTTGTAGTGCTTTGAGTGGTTTGGTGCAGACGTTTCAGAGAGAATATATCTAGCTTTGGCAAATACAACTAAAACCATATGCATGGCCAGATACCCACAAGGGGCAAATGAGAAACTATTTTGTCTGATTTGGGTGAAAGATTCTTTAATGCAGATTAGATAGGTAGGTAAGAGTGGATTTCTTTTTAGATTTTTTTCTCTCTACTTCATCTTTATCATTACTTGCAATGTGATTTTTGTATTTTATCTTTACTATATGTATGTCTTCTGGGTAAGGTTATTCATATAAGCAATTATAGGCTTCTAGCACACCCTCACATGTATTTATTTATGAACATTTTTAAATAAATAAATAAATTAAATAAAAGCTGGTCATGGGTGGGTTTGGGCCTGCCAGATTCAGTTTGTTCACATATTCAGTGCTGCCTAAGAGGCTAAACTCAGGTTAAGAAATTTCCCTTGAAACATATTTTTTGCTTCTCTTCTACACACACACACACACACACACGCACACACACACACACACACACCTACACACACTCACAAGGACAAGGGTTCTTCAACAAAAGACATTTTCAAGATTCAGGATTTTGAATTAAACTAAAACATTTTATTCCAGGCAGTGTCACTCCAATCTCTCCCTCACCTGAGGCGAGCCACGAAGAGAGAAGCGTACCAACAGTTCAGGGTGTCCCTGATCTTTTTTCAGCACAGGTGCAACAGCACTCATCACAACTCCATAAATGTTTTGATTTTCTCCCTCAAGGCCACACACATCGTGCACAAACACAACTCCAAACCCTCACACACATGTGAGCACCCGTTGATAAAAAAAAATGCATTCACAGGCACAAACTAACACACCCACACTGAAGTACACTTGTTGCTACACTGGAGTATAACACTTGGAAACACACACAACACTATACCTGCATTGATGTGCTGAGTAGCATGCATGAATACACACATTTTTGCTTCCAATAACGTGTACCACTTTCCTAGTTTTACAAATACATGCCATCCCACACACACATATTGTACACCACACCATAAATTTAACATACACAAATGCACACACCAGCTGGACAGGAATTTTGAATGCATATCCCCCATTTCATCCTCCTTCCCAACTTACCATGTCCGTCCACTCAATCCACCTTCAACTTGACTACATAATCCTCTCAATTTCTCACCCGTTTTGTACCACCTTCCTCTGACCTCTCTCTTCACTTTGTTTCCACTCCTCTCTTCCTTCTCTTCCCCCTCCTTTACTCCTCCACTTCCCAAATGTGTCTTGTATCCGCATTAGGGTTGAGCCATGTGGTGTGGCTCTGAATTCTGATGTGTCATTTGTGAAGTGCTGCACTTTAAGGATCTTTCTAAAACTGGGTTGAAGTGATGTGTGTGAGAGAGTGAATGAGTGGAAATGGAAAGGAAAAGTGTGTGTATGTGTGTGCGTGTGAAAGGGAGATGTCTATGTGAGTTTAAATTTTAACAAGCAGTCAACAGGTGAAAATGACAGGTGTGTTCACTAGTGTTTTATCTTTGTTTTTTTGCCTGAACATTTTTTTTGCTGAACTCACAAAGTAGTTGTTCTCGTAAATACAAGTATTTGTTAACTACCAAGCAACCAGTATTTACTGTGCTACTGGACAGAGAAATCAATCAAATCTTGATTTTATGATTGCAAGTGAATGACAATGGCTGCACCATGTCATAAGCTATTGGCATTTAAAATGAGTGATTACAGAGAAAGTTAGAGGTGACAGAAAGTTGTTTTTTAAACTTTACTGCCACACAGCCCCTGACCAGGCATCATCATCATATTTCAAAGTCTCTGCTTCCTTGTCCAAACTAAAACGAAAGGCCTGAATTTTTTTAGTTCTGACCCTGTCCCCTAAAATCCAATGACTCCGGCTGCAGCACGTTACGTCTGTGCCGCAGTTACGCCGCGATTGTTGGAGCTAATCACGGCCCTTATAGTCAATGCTCGTGAGTCCACCTGTGCAAAATGGACACTGATTACCAAATCAACAAAATCTAAACATGTCAGCAAAATAAGACAGGCAAAATACTCTGATTCTGAAATGCTCCTAGTAGGAAATGCAACCTGAAGTAGATGGAATGAAATGGGGTAACAGAGAGCTGTGAAGAAGGTAGTAGAAGCACAAAAAGGACAAATTCATAACAAGTAAATAATGTGGGGCAGGCTGCATGCTCCGCTGCTGAAACACTTCTGAGAGGCTTCCAGCGGACTTTGACACTGGGCTATGGACGCATCAAACCCAGTGACGCAGCGAAGGTGCGGTAGCCCGAGTCAGTGGATTCTTGACGTAACCCTCATTAATCTGCTACTATTTGACATTTCGGTCATTTTCTAAGCAAACATGCATTTTTCACTGTGTTCTGACTACAGCTGCATGATATTGGAAAAAAAATAATATTGCTTTATTTCCTGCAGTATATATAGTAGTATGAAATAATTACAGGAAATTTCACCAGATACATGCAGTGTATTATTTATGTACAGATATACAATTAACAATCATACTTTTAATTATTTGTGTACTTTGAAAAGTCTATCCTCTATGTGTATACTGTGTGTGTATGAGCGAGTGATGGATAGAGAAAGAGAGCTGGTTGACATTTTCTGTCCAACTAGCAGGGCTGGTGGGCAATGCCAGTAACAAAAGTCTGTGTGTGTTTATGTGTGTGCTTTTACAAATCCCACTTTCTACTGCCAGCTTATGACAAACACACACACACACACACACACACACACACACACACACATACATACGATTGTTCTCTGCTGCAGGGTTTTGAATGATGGTAAACTGTCTCACTGCACCGAGGTAAACTGTATGCCAGCACACACACACACACACACACACACACACACACACACACACACACACACACTCTTTATCGTTGTCTGTCTCTCCTTCAATTAGAGCCCATATGCTAGAAGGCCCCCAGCTCTCCATGTGCCCCTTTGAAGTGAAGTAGATTAAAAAAACAAACGTTTGGAAAACCATAAATGAGCATTTGCAGAGCTGAGAATAGAGGAACACACACACACACACACACACACAGACAAATTCCCAGAAATACATTTATTAAAATGCATAGACTTACAGTATCACATGTTTGCGTACACTTTGGAGCAGACATGAATACATTCACCAATGTGCATCTAAATTCATAAATACTCACACAAACACAGTCAACATATTCATATTTGACCAGATATTCCATATGACTTCTGCCTGTTTTTATAAATTTACAGTATGTGCTGAGAGATGGGTCGAAATTGAAAAAAAAAAAAAAAGTAAGCGTGAGTGGCTTGCCGAATGTCCTCTCAAAAAAAATCCAACTTATGCATTCAGGTAAAAGCATTCCCTGCTGAATGTAGAGCAGGTTTGGGAAATTGGATTTTGAAGCCATTTTGTCCACTTCTTTAACTCCATAGATTTCTCTGCTCAATGTATTCACTGCACAGGGATTTGTTACCTGTAGTGCAGTGCATTATCTGTCTCTCTCTGGTTGGCCTTTACAAAACATACACAGCGATTACACTCTGACTTTGCAAAATGCGCATAACACCGCAGATATACTCAGGCACGTGCTGACACACACCCACACTTCCTGCTGCGTTCAGCTGGTATTTACTCCTCATCTCACAAGGCCTTGGGATCGCCCTCACAACATTCAACGACTAAGTAATTAACTGCAGCGCTTCTCAGCTGGGAGGGAGAGACAAACCGCGTACACACATTGTCAAGAACACACACAAAACAACACAAATATGCACAAGCAGATAGGCCTAGACAAAAACGTACAGAAAAGTATGCATAAACTGAAATATCACAAAACACACAGAGTAATCTCAATTTAAAGTAATAATAATTCTGGTTTATTACATCTTTTCAACTTTTGGCCATAATTGGTAATAACCCACCCCACCCCCACCCCTTTAGTTTCAGTTTCTAAGCCTTGTTTTTGCTCTTTGCAATGATAATAGTGGCAGATTTACCACCCAAAAATCGCAATAACTTTTCTAACAATGTGACTTCACTACAATGTGTATTCATACAGAAATAAACAAAATAATAAGCTTCATATCTGTAGCTGATGACAGCAGATATTGTCAACTGAAGTGACAACTGTCAGTACCAGATTGTACCTGCTGGCAACGCTGTCGTCAATAATAATGAGTAAAGATCACTACCGTAATCCCCTTCCCCTACCACTCCGCCACCCGTCCCCGCTCTGCCGCTATCCATTTAAAACATAGTCGGACTTGCCTCTAGCAAGATTGCCCAGCAACATTGCTCAAAAAGTTGCCCCGTGTATCATCAGCTTAAAACTCTGGTAGCTGGTTAAAAACATGTTTCAAAATAAGAATTTTGTAAGAGGAGTCTTATCAAACCATTCTCACTCGCTGACTCATCACATACAGACACATTGTCAAGATCCATCGTCGTCAGTTTGTAATGCACTACATGGATCCCTAGCGTCATAGTTGAGCACAGTGGGGGGAAGCCCTGTAGTGTCATTTTTTGACGATAAAGGTTGGCGTATGATATTTAACATAACAGACTGAGTAAAGTGGTGGTTGGGGTGGATGGAGGGCCATAACCTGGACTTTGAACCAGGAGAGCGGTATTCGTGTCCAACATTCAACATTGAATATTTTTATTTAAGTTAGACAAGTTACATGAATTGCCTAAGTTACGCAAGTGACGTTAGGTAACTGACGTGGTTATTTTAACCCAAACCATGATCTTTTTCTAGCCTTAACTAAGTGGTTTTGTTGCCTAAACCTAACCAAGTACTTTTTGTACCTAAACGTAACCAAATTGCAACTTTTCACAACTTTAATATGTCATTTCAAATTGGCGATGTTTCAAAATGTTAGCATTTCATTTTGAAAGTTTAATTGGACATTACATATTTTTTGTTGCTAACTTTACTGAATGTTGCATATTTCTTATTGCTAAGCTTTGCTAAGTTCACTGTGGAGCTTGAAACGTATAAAAACGCAAAAGGGGTACCCAACAGCGACGCCAAAGGGCCTTGACCAAGTGGCAATATGTGACAGGTCTAGTGAGAATGTGTTTGTCTTAACTATACACAAAAAGGTTACATGTATGACATAATGCTAAAAGACCGAGCTTAAAGCTACATGTGGGTGTGGCATGAAATTACTAAAATTTTGCTTCGTTACACAACCTTGTGCTGTATAATGACAAATAAACAACCTTGTACCTTGTCTGTCGCGGGCAAAAAGGTGATGGCCTACATAGAGGCAATGCATTGTGCTTCTGCTTAAATGTTTGTATTTTGAAAGAGGATTTGACAATGTGGAAGGATCCATATGTTAGGCAGACCTAACACTAAGTTTGGCTGCTGTTACTATGGTGTAACCTTCCCCAAACTAAATAGAGAGTACTCTAAACTCTGATAAATTGCACCTTGGTTTCAACCCAAAAAATACCTGTTCAGGAATAGAACATCCACTAACGTAACCTATAACGCCGTATAAAAATATACACAGACATGATCCTTACCTTTTCAAATAACCTACTATGATAGGTAGTAAGCAAACAGTCAGTTGTTGAGACTTTGCATCATGTTAGGGCAACAGGAGTTAGTCAGAGAAACTCTCATGTTAGTGATACTTGTACAAGAAAACAACAGTGAACAGTAAAATCACTTCCCAACCTGTGTGCTGTAAACGTCTATCACATTTTATTTCTAGATCAACTTTGACCTGCCGAATTTACTGCAGTTGTATGCACTCACAGTTTTACAACAGTGTAATGAGGAATAATTACAGACATTTCCAGTGTGCTCACTTTCGTTTTTTACACCAAAACAAGTGGCTGAAGAAGAAGCTGTAATATACTGGGATTGTCCTTTAAATTCTCGCTGGAAATAATAACATGATGACAAAGACCAGACCTGAAAATGTTAGGCTAAGCTGCCACAAAGCAAACCTTTTGCTTCTTTTAAAAGCAACCTGGACGACACCCCCACAACTCCAAAGAGCAACTTTTCTGGTGTGAGAAGACAAATTCTGACAGGACTTCAGGAACACAGGAGAGTGTTTTCTCTTGTTTCTCCTTCGGTCTCCTGAGGTTAAACTATTTGTTACTTGGGTTTTAGTGGCATCAAGTCTTACGGCCATTACGAAACAAACTTCAACAGTGACAAGAAGGTGAGCAGAGGAAGATCCTCAGTGCATGTGGGGGCAAGAAGTGTCTGCATGCATATGTCATGTGTCCTGAGTATACACAGGCATGTTCCGGTGTGTCATTGATCCTCAAATCCAGTTCTCTTTTCTGTCCTTCCATGTAATTAACTGCAGTCACCTGTCAGCTCAGGTGTAAATCAGAGTCTAATTAGATTGCTAGAATGAAAAGTAGCTGACATAATAAAAATCCAGAATGAGAGGATTTGGGGAACTGGTGGATATATTCAAACTGCCACCTTAGAGCTCTGAATCACACCCGCCTATTGATAGGACTGACTGCCCCTCACTTACATGCACACCAGAAACCAGCTTACAGAGAGTCTAAGGTGAGAAATCAGATTACGTGTACACATGTGCTCGAGTAGCCTCATTACTGTGAAAACTGAAGTATACATGTAATAAACTGACCATTTCTTCCCAGCAAAAGTCTGTATTATTTAAGTTTATCATGCCATCTCCTCATTTTTTTCCTCTAGTTGTTGCATTTAGCCTCCTTTGTTGTAATGCTGAACTCTGCTGAGATGCAGTGAGGTGCCACATCTGAGACTAACATATATTTCAATTCTAAATAAACCTGATAAATTTCACCTTTTGGCTAGACATGCAAATGTTTATATACTGTATTATGCGAAAGAAGCTTTCAGTGTTGCATCGTCTTCTAATGCATTAATGTAGAAGGGCTACAAAACAAATGTAGAGTAGCGTAGGTGCAGACATACTTTACATCCTTGCCCAACGCAGTGTTATTTTACACCTAAGCATAATGTCTTCGATTAAACCCACTCTGCATATGTCTAACGTCTGTTGTGTGAGTTTATAAATCCATAAAATGTAAATTCTTGCCATAATGAGAGAGGTTCAGTCAGATCTTAAAGTTCTTTCTGTGGCAGTACAGTAGGTTGGTATTGTCCAATCTTGCTCTCTAAAAAATGTGGGGGGAAATCTCTGTCACTGTCCGATGAAAACCACATGTCTTCAAATTTGGTAAATGTATCTTTTTTAAGATTTTTTTATGGGTTGAGTTAGTTCTCCAACTTGTTAAGCTACGCAAAATCATTTAAAAACAATTGGATTATTTTTTAAAAACACATTGTAACAAAACTGAAAACAGGCAGGTTTTTTAACCTCATGAAAAGCTGATGTTTTAGAGTTACACAGCATTCATGGGACAGCGAAAAGTGCGCTATTGTTTGGATGTTGGTTCATTTGTGAATATCTGTGCAGAAGTATATACGCGTGGATAGAAACAAAAAGACATGGTGAATAAGATAATGGTTTGATCCTGGGAGAGGTTGTTGACACACACAAGAAGAGAAAAGAAGAAGAAACAGAGAAACCCAGATGACGAGAATCATGGCTAACTTCACAAGAGATGATTTAATGGGCAGCTTAAATATCAGAAGACCAAATCTGTTACACTTAGGTCTCCCTCAACAGCTATTCTGGTTTCTAAAGCAACATTATCGCCAACTCTCTCTTCTGACCTTCTGAAGCTGTTTTATGGCAAGTACACAGCAGCAAACTGTGCGCTGAGCAGCTGCCAGGTATGTTGAAATGAATAGCACCTTTGGCTTCCTGTGAAGCAAGATAAAAAGTCACAAAGTTTATAAAAATGTGTAGGTCACAAAATAAACCATACACACAAACCAATGGTAAACATTTGAGATATAGTACAAACAGAAAATATCTATTCCTCAAAACTGGGGACCACTGGTGTGGCAGCGTGGGAGTTTGGAAAAAAAAAGGATTTTTTTGTGCACTGTTGTAACCAAGTAGTGAGCCACATGTGAATGCTTACAGTAGTTGTTGTCACAAAAAGGAACATGTCAGAGCGGGAACATACAGCACTCACATACGAATGTTGATATGGTGCACACATGCCGGACACTGCTTTCATTTAAGCTCTTAAATATCACTGAGCCAGTATTTGCTCAAAGTCAAGCCAAGATCCCAAAGTTTCCAAAGATAGAGCATATTAGGACGGGCTGAAGTTTGGGGAAGTTGCCACCTAAAATAATACTCAAAACATCTAGAATATTTCCATCAGATTTGATATCTGCTGCCACAAACACAAGGCATCAAGAACTCAGTGTAGCATATAACTGCAATGACGTTTCAGAAACCAGGAGATACAAATGACATTCTGGGACAATTTAAGGGGGAAAAGGGTTTGTGGGGATAAAATAATAACTTAAAAGTGTTGTAGCATAAGAAAACCAGCTATATTGAAAGTGATTTAAAACAAGTACATAGTTTAGGCGTGAAGCCCATGACAAGAAAACCTTTATTTCTCAATTTGTTTTTTTTTCTTTGTTTAAATCTTAACATCTTAGCATATACAATAAAATGTGGTACAGATCATACAGACAAATCTATTTTGGGAACAGTGAAGTTTTTCCTTACTTATTCCCATGTTCAGCTGGTATGTTGTTTCCTCTTTTGTTTTGTGCTGTTTCTCAGAGATTTAATGTATTTGTGATGTGTGTGTTTTTGTGTTGTAGAAAATGCACAGCGCTACACTTTACTGTACGCATCAGAGCTGCTCTTCTCCAGATCCCAAAATACTGCACAGGGGGTTTTCTGCCTAGAGACAGACACAGACATGCACAGAAAGATTGAGTAAGAGAGTAAAGATGAAAAAAGGAGAACAGCACAGCACAAGGCGGGTTGGGCCTGAATGAATAATAGGCAATCTATAATGGATGACAAGTTGACCAAGTTCTTTCTCTCTCTTATTTTTCCTTCTCCGTCTCTCTCAGTCTCTCCTTTCCTCCCTCCCTTTGCTTTCTTTCACTTTTTTCTCCTCTTTCCCTCTGTGCTTCTCTCTCACTGTGACACCATGTCACTGCTTTGAGGCACATGTTCTGGAAGAAGACGGCGACTGCCATCCTCCCCTGAGCCTCTTAGCTGCCTTTGGAAGAGAGCCGCTTTACTTTATGGGCTTCTCAAATCTCATGGAGATATTCTCTTCTCTACTTCTCAAAAAAGTCAGATTAGAGGACAAGGGATGTAAAACAGGGAGAGAGGAATGAAGAAGGAAGAGGTTGGAGTGAGAAAGGAGGAAGGATGATTGGGAAAAAAATCAAGTAAACACTCAGAGACTTTCACAAGAATGTAAAACAGGAAACTGTGTAAATGGAAAGAGACACTCTGGGGTGCAACATTTGGCACCTGTTCTCTTGCACTTTGTGCCCTGCAGTTCGGTTAAATTGATGCATTCACAGTGAATCATTCAGTGAGTAAGAGCTTTAACACAGTTGTAAAAAATCATTCATCACTGGCTCCACTCTTTGAAATTGTAAAACAATTCCAACATGACTGCAGGAACAGACACTAAGTGTGGATCTGTCAAGTTTTGTTGTATTTTTCTTCAGTTTGTTCATTTCTTTCTTTATTCATTGTCAGTCATAAACATTAGCACCTGTTATTAAGAATCCTGCCACGCTTGGCAGCAAGTAGAATGTAGAAGGATGTAGAATGGTGCAGCTCCATGGTGTTTTGTCTATAACAGCTGTGTTGGTTGTCCGTAAGCTTCTAAGCTGCCTTCCCTACCGCGCCACTCCCAGTGTTGCACAGACCTCCTGTGGTGCTCCTCTGGTAAGTTTATTGTACACATCAAAACAGAGCACTGAGCGTATTACGACTTGGAGAGAGCTGGAAATAATAGGTGGGCAAACATCTACAGCCTCTCTCTGCTTTGTGTGTTGATATTTGACATGGAATCCACCTTGTTGTTGAGACAGAGACAGGAGAGAGGCAGGCAGAGGTGGAAAAGCCTCTTTCTTCATGGATCAGATTTATTATTGTTATTGGATATTAATGGCGGAGTTGAACAAGCGTACATATTCTGGTAGGGGGCCAATTCTGTTGCAGAGACATTGACAGTAGTGACACAGCGAAGAAAGGTAAAGATTAGATGAAGTGGATAATTAAAAAAGGATGGTTTAAAAAGAAACATCCACTTCCACATCAACATTGACTCTAGCCTATTGGTGTAGCAGTTGTGCAGGAGACAGCTGGGATCCAAATGACACAGCACTCTGGGACCGGCTCAGTTTTTCCATCACTCATTCTCAGTCCAAAATATTTTCACTTTCAATAACACTCTAAACTGCAGTAGTTTCACAGTGAAAAGCAGTGAAAAGATTAGAAACTTTTATTGCCTTATTGTTATTGCTATTTTTGGTTTGATCTGTCCTCATCTATCTTTCAGTTGTTAACCACATCAGTACTCTCTCTCTCAGTATAGCAAACACCTGCGAGGACATCAACTGAAATATTTAACACAGCTCTCCTAAAATCCCCACTCAGCATACAAGCGGCACTATGTTAGCAGAGTTAACTGCACCCAAAATAATGTTGATGTTGTCTCTGCTGTGCAGTACTCACTACCCATTACTAATTGGCATCTTTCAAGATTTTAATTGGTCAGAACTTGATTTAAAATGAATTTGACTTTGTTTTTCAGTCACTGCACTGTGGCTGGATAAGCTGAGACCAGGACGCTGCAACAAACATAACACCCATTTGACACATGAGGCACAGGCGCATAAAAGCTAAATATATTGCAGTGAAAGCAAATGTTTCCTTCAGTAAAATGTAAACAAAAATGTGAGGCACTTGTCACAGCTGGCGACTGTTATTGGATTGTTTTGCACTCCTATACAATGACAGCCGGAATTGTGCTAAACAACATGGAAATCAAATATGAACAATTTAATGCTTTGCATGATAGATGTTTCTGGTGACTGACGGTATTTTCGCAATCTGTTTAGAAATGGGAGTGTAGGGTTTTTATTTTCATTGTATATTTTTCCATGTACTGTTGCCATACCCCAAAGATGTCTCTCTGTGTAAAATCCTGCACACCATTAAGTTAATACCAAATCCCTGGCCTACAGATATGTTGTTTTATACCGTAGTACGCCCACCGCTATCCCTTAACAGCATTACAGGAAAATTACATCAAAAATATCAACTAGACCCCCAAGTTAGCTCAGTATTTTTCTGACGTCTGAAGGCTGCAATCACATGCAGAATGGAAATCTAAAAACATGACCTTTGGTGACCCAAAATAATCTCACACATGAGTCAGCAGAGACAAGACTGCCCCACAGAAATGTTACTGTAGCACCGTTATAAAAACAAAAAATAAAGGAGATGCGTGCACATACACAAACAGAAGCACAAATATTAACATATATTTACTCATTATACACCAGATAAATCTCTTTTTAGTTATTCATCAGCCTGCCTTTGTTGCCAAAATACACAGCGGGAAGTTGGACAGAAGTACATTCAGTATATTCCTACATAAAGTAAAAGATACAAAGTGGCATAGAATTAGAGTTATACTGGCTTCACAAGAGTGTGTATATATATATATATATATATATATATATATATATATATATATATATATATGTATGTGTGTGTATGTGTGCATGTGTGTGAAAGACTCACTACTGTTTGACTGACAGCTGAGGTAATTATAGTTCCACAGTGGCAGTAACCCCCGCGCAACCTCTCAGGCTGAGTCCTCGCACCCCGGCACTGATGAACCCCAGCGCAAAAGCTAATGCCAAAACGCACGCTTCATCTGCTGAAAATATACCTACTAAATGACTGGGGGAGGAGAGACGGACAGAGTGAGGAGGAAGAGAGATAAGATAAACAAAAGAAAAAGGAGTGCACAAGTTGGCTAAGACTGAACTGACCAACCAAGAGGGAAAGGGTGGTCAATATAGAAATGAAGATTACCAGGAAGAAAAGTATAAACCCGTGTAAAGAAGATGGAGGGGTGGGTAGCAAAGTTTTGGTAGATAAGGGTGACAACCGCTGTGCGCTGCTGTACTAACAGGGACAGGACCAAAATAAACCTGCAAGACCGAGCAAAGGTGAGAAGACGCAACCATTTTTAATAGAGAGCAAGGAGGAGGGGAGTAAAGAGAAAGGGAAGCTAAGGGGAAGGGGAAAATAGTCAGTGATTGTATGAGCAGGGGGAGAGTCAGTGTGGTAAAAAACAAGGCACAGAGAAGACATAAAAGAGAGAAAGGAGAAAGTGCACCAGCTATTTGTAAATTCATTTCTAAGTTTGTGTGTATAATTACATAATTAAAACTAGCTGCTCTGAAATCAATATTTCATCCATTGTTAATACACAAGTGACTGTGTTAATATGAAAGGGGTCGTTCATAGTAACCATATAAAACAAGTGGACGTGACTTTACCCATTGGTTTGTGGAGTTATTTTTCTGAAGTCTCGAGTCTGGCATATTGGCTGCTGCCATCTTTCTTAAATTAAACCAAAAGTGACTATATTTAGATGAGAGTGTGGAGCTAGGCATGGATACACATTGCTATGCTTGACAGGTTTCTGTGGTAGCGATTTGTCAATCACAAGGTAGCCACGCCTTAAAAGCAAACCCTGCTTTATCATCTATTACTCTAAATAGGACAGCAATTTCCTAAATGAACATCTTGCTATATCAAAGAAGACTTGAAACTAGCGACTGAGGTTATAAACTCATTAGTAAAGTGTTTATTGAGGTAATAAATGGTTCAGAGCTGAAGGTAAATGTCTGGTTACTAAACCAAGCAACCTTTTTGCCAGGGTTGATGGATGGGTCAGCAAAGCATTTTACTTTGACATTGTAGACCACTGTTTGTATGCAAATCAACAATCAACATTGTTTTCTTTTAACCATGACCAAAATCTTTCCCTAACCTTAGCCAAGTCGTTTATACTAAACTTTAACCATGCTGTAGCACTAGTGGATCAGAATATGGTCATATGAATAATTTTTCTAAATGTTATTATAACTGAAGTTAAGGATGGAAGACCATACCTCTCTCTTTCCCTCATTAACCATACCACCAGTGCTTTGCTCATTTCATCCACCTCTGGATGTCTAAATGTACATAAGCCCGTCCAACCCCTTTCTCTCCCATTCGTCTCAGTCTCCCCACCCTTGCCAGCCCAAACCCAGTTTGTCTCCTCTCTTAATGGGCACCACAGTAACCCAGTGGACAGCACCGTGGCCTCACAGCAAGAAGGTCCTGGGTTCAGACCTTGGTCATCCCAGGCCTTTGGATCAGACAATGCTTATATGTATAATTTGGGAAGGCAATAACAAACGACCGCCGTCGTTAAGTTTGTAGGACCTGGTTTGTGTGTGTCGAAACCTGTTTAAGTGATGCATTAATCTCCATTTAGTAAAGACACTGTAACTAGGCTTAAGTTAAGAACAGCTGGCACAATTGGCTCCAGATGTAGATGTCCTTCTCTTATCTTTTCCCTCACTCTCCTCACCTCACCTCCTCTCTCTCTCTCTCTCTCTCTCTCTCTCTCTTTTTATGTTCCAGGTCTTCACTAGTTTGATGAAATATTCATCTTTTCCTGACGTTGCCTTGCTTTGTTCCCCTCCCATCTCTCCACCTCTTTCCCTCTGCCTCATCTGTTGTTAAAATATCGTCTCTTTCCTCATCCTAAACCTATCAGTGCATTCCCCTCCTCTTCTATCACTCTTTCAATCACTCCCTTCATCTCCTCCCACCTCTCTCTGATGTCTTTCTCCTGTCATTTTTTTATCTGACTATGCTAAAATAATCTGTAATCTGTGGGTTTAGTCTGCACAGCTACTGTACCGGAAATTTTAATGTTAAAGGATCACAGAGCAGTGGATTATATAAATTACTGTGATGTACAGCAACAGAACAGCTCAGAGGAGCTCTGTTAGTTAGCTATCTGATCTACAGCAGAGTGAAACATGCTCTGCTAAGCCTCATAGGACTCTAGTGATAGATGATAAGCAGAAAGAATTCAATAGAGCAACTTATCTGGGGTTAGACATAATTTATCACTTCACATTTTATGTATTTCTCTTTCCAAGTTGCTGATCTACTGTGTATACTCTTTATGAGTAAAATGTCATAATTCTGCGGAAATGAGGCACATGAGTCTCATCAGTGGATTTGACATAAAGATTTCACATGTTGAATATGTTTTTGCATGTGAGCATATGGTCCTTCACAGTTTAATTCTGTTTGCTTTGTTCCTGCTCAGTTTCCATTTATTTTATGCTGCATTTGTAAATTTTGCAGGGATAAACCATTGCCAAGTGTTTTTCAAACTAGAAAGGACTCAGAGAATGCATATCTCTGCTAATGCTGTACAGTCCTTTTAGAGGTCAAATGCCTAGACTTTTTAATTTGCATGACAAATACTTACAGCCAGTCATGGGATATCACCTCATCACCAACGCTTTCTACCACCTCAAGAACATCTCCAGCCTTCAGGCCTTCACTCTCCGACTTCGTGGCAGCGTAGTTAATTGACTACATATATGAGTAGAAGAAACATGTTCTTAAAAGTATTGTGATAGTTATTTCAATATTTGGCTTATAATCAAACTTTCCATAAAATGCATTGAACTTTTTATCAGTTAAAGGAATAGTTTGATATTTTGAGAAATATTACTTTGATTTCTTATAAAAGTTAGTTTGAGAAGATGGGTACAAACAGCATTTCTGTGTACAAAATATGATTCTACAGCCAGCAGCCGGATAGCTTAGCTTAGCTTAAAGACTGGAAACAGGGGGCAACAGCTAGCCTGTCTTTATCCAAATGTGAAAAAAACAGTACCTCTGAAGCCAGTTAACCACCAGTTAACACGTAATATTTCCTTTGTTTAATCCATATAAAAGTTTAAAAAATTTGTTAATCTCCTTTTCAGAAATAATGATATTGGAGGCATTGTTCCATCACCAGATAATAACGGTAATCAATCTCTTCCTCAGGAAAAATCTTAACCAGAAATGTTCTCTATTAAGGTGTCACCGTACAAAGCTGTGACAGTAGTAACATCTTCCATACTGTGCTCAAAGTGACTGCAGATAGTGTTTAATAATGAGCAATAATACTGGAAGAGGAGCAGAGATTGACTGTGCTCCGACTGGGATTTTGAAGGAGGAAAAAAAAGATCAACAGATCATTCCTTGAAAAGGAAATGTCATGCCTCCATATACTTTTGGTCTACTGCAATTCTACCAAAAGAATCACAATGTTATTGTGAAATGATCTGAGCGACTAAATAATGTCTTGACTTGTGTATTCGCTGTGCTGAGGGATAGCATCAAATTTAAAATGTTGCCGCTTGTAGGAAATGAAATGGATGAACAAGATGACGAACATGATGATGGACCTGATGCACACAGTCTCTATCTCTGCTTCACATAATTACTTTGGGGAATAGAGTGCAGATATGACTCCATTTCAATTATTTAGATTCAATATCATCAAACAGTGGAGTGTTTAGGTGAAAAGAGAAGGAAAATTTGTCTGTGTGTGTGTGAGTCTGCATGCATGCACATTTGTATTCCTAAGTGCTCAAAAGTCTGTGCACCTTTGTGCGCCTCTTTGAGGGTCTAAAATAGAGACACCAGAGCCATGTCATACAGAGACATGGCTGTGGTGTCTCTATTTCAGAAACTGCACAACAATGCTCTCGGAGACTCTAAGCCAATCCAAATCTCCAGTGAGGGAGCTTATCCAATCAAGGAAGAGGTCGAATATGAGGTGGAGGAACAAAAGAACTTGAGAGATGCAATGAGAGGAGGCAAAGAACAGAGAGAGAAAGAGAGAATGTGTTGGTCTAAAGACAAAAGGCTTAAAGCAAACATAAAGTTATCTTTTCTCATTGAAGAACTATAAGAATTTAAATACAAAAACAAAATGTTTCCACAATTTATCCCCAATAATTGGGGATGATAATTATAATCTTCAGCTGCCTGTCCTTCCATGCTGCTAACTCTGTTATGTAATTGGATGTTTCCATGTTGATTGCATTGTTTGTATTGAGCTGTCTGCACTTATTTCCAAGCCTGTCTGTGTTGCAAGAGATTTAGATGTGTAAATGTGCAATATAATGTGTAAATAAACCATTAAAACCACAGAGAATGGCAAAGTTTCCTAATTTACATTCATAGTGGAGAACCTAAGACATTCCACATCCTCCTCGATAAATAAAAGTATTGATTTGTTGATTGGAAGTCAGCTTTTCATCCCCACAGCAGAGCACACTCTGTTCAGGCGTCACATGTGAGGTGATGTTCATCTCCCTTGCTGTCCACAATAGAAACACCATACATGCGTGACTTTAAGTAACACCACATGGTGGTTTCTCTCTCTCTCTCTCTCACACACACACACACACACACACACACACACACACACACACACACACACACACACACACACACACACACGCACTGAGGCAGAACCGCTGACAGCATTCTCTGGATTATCTCTGAGCTTCTCCATACTTCTTTACAATTCACAAAACCATTGCTGTATCTCTCTGTCCATTTCCCCATTCTCTTTGTCTCCTCTGCTTATTTTGCATTCGGCCTCCCACATTCACATTTTAACATCCCTCTACTTACAATCACACTTACAAGAAGTCATATTGTTTATGTATGTTTGAGCACAAAAGACAAATGAGAGATGATTGAGATAATTCAAAATAAGAGAAGAAAAGGGAGTCTTCTGTTTTTCATGATGTGACTAGGGGTGACTATTTATGTCATTGCCATAACTGTCAGGTGCATTAGTCATACTGTTGACGAGGGGCTTGGGCTGTACTAGAAAAGCCACCCCACTGCAACCAGTGGTTAATGAGGTGTGCGCAGCATACTGGCAACTCTAACCATTATCTATCATGGAGGGGAACAAAGCCACAGGAGGCTATTGATTATCTATTTGACATGCTGCTGAAGCCAGGAGGGCAGGAAGAAAATAGGGGACAAGGACATAAAAAATAAATAATCCAGTCTGTCTGATAAATGGATACAGAGACAGGATTCAAACACAGGCATAAGCTTTGATAAAATCATCAGTATTTTTGTGTTTTCAGGGAAATTAGACACAAGGGAGACATGAAAAATGGACACTCTTGCAAGATGACTGTAATTTCCGTTTCTGGTAATGATTAGTTTGAAGCAGGTTTACTTTTATTGTGACAAGATTTGCACAGTTCTTTGATGGTTATAGCATCAAGGTAATATTAAAAGGGATTGTGCTGGCTGATAAGTAGAAGCTATAGGCAGACAATGTGCAGTCATGTCCAGCACAGTTTATGTACTGTAAAAACTGTCAACATGCTCTGCTGTAAGAATGGGCATATCGATTCGAAAGTGTTAATATGTACCTATGTTACACACTAACGTTGACCACTGAATCCTAACCAGCTCAGTGAGTCTGTGTCAAGCTAGCCCACATTTGTACCTGAGCCACACCACCAAAATAAAATGCATAACATTGTTCCATTGAATGGCTAAGACTAAAACATGATTCTCCTCAGTAAAAAAAACATTATTACTGAGTAACGCGTAGTAGTATTGTGAGGGATTACAATTAGAAACAGGTTTTACGTTAATGATGGACAAGTTTTCAAGTGTCCCAGCAAGCCATGACATTGTGACGGCGAGCCAGCATGAACAATACTCAATTCACTCAATTCACGCACTTCCAAACTTGGATGGTGTACTCATAACAATCAAAATGGTGAGTGTGGAGCAGTGGACACTTCTCACCCTCAGCGGTTGCTATTTTTACTACCAACGACTTCTAAAACTTATGAAAATTGCAGCAGATGAAGCTGCAGCAGTTGCAATTGTAAAAGTAAAATTATGTTCATTTTTTTATTTTTTAAAAATAAAACTGAAAGTGAAAGTCAAGTGAGCAAATAAGCAGGGACATATTTTGGCAGGTGACAATGATCCACCTGGTTACAATTTGCCATTAAAAAGAAGAACAAGAAGAAGTGGTCCTAAAATTGAAGCCTCTGGAATGGAATTCATTATTAATTTTATTATTTTCACCTGTGCTTTTCCTACTGTGACATGTCAGAATTTCTTCTGTGGGAAAAGGCTTGTTTTGTAAGTACATTACAGTTGATGGTCATTAAAATACCTCCTGTAATCTGTTGTCTGGTCGCTAAACCGTGTACAATACCGTGGGTGACATGTGCGTGTGGTGGCTTTGAAGTTGTTAAAAGAAACAACTGATAGATCAGAAGGAATTAGTTACAGTACTCATTGTATTACTCTTATTGGTATTGTGGTGCTCTTCAATGCATAATAAATTTCAACAGTTGTTTACTATATTAACAAAGTAAAGCTTCTCTGGCCAAATTGTACAATAGTAAATGTGTGCTGACTGATGATGCTAAATAAAAAAGATTATTAATACAGCAGTGTTCACATTGCTGGGCATTGGCAGAAATCAAGGCAAATCAGAAAATGGTAATGCTCAAAGCCGACCTCAGTGTTGCTGCAAGAGTATGTAAAAAGAGCATCACTCCAAACAAGTCTATACAGTACAAAACAATGACAATGATCACACA